>JAODAL010009381.1:0-111170 GCA_025379985.1 Phyllomedusa bahiana
AAATGAACCTCAAAAAACGAAAAAACTTTGAAAAGTGAGGGGAAAAAATAATTTCTCTAAATGGGTTCTGCAAGCTTTTAATCCTGAGGTGGACTTTTTTTCACACATCTTTTCCATTTTGGCTTAATTTTTGTTAAATAATTATTAACACAGTGGAATCTGTTGTGCTTTGATTTGTATCTGAGTTTGTATTTACCTAATTGTAAAACCTTCTAAAGACCATGTGCTTTTTTTTCAGTCCTGATATGTAAAACCATTTTGTTTTTAATATTTTTTTTTGTTACAAAAATTGAGGAGGATGCATAATGAGTTGACATGGATAATTGATGTCATGAGTTTATCTTTAATGATACATACTTTAAATGGCCTGTACTTAGGATCTCTTGAATGAATTTGGTTACAGTTACAAGTTTGTAGAGAAAAAAATGTCTGAGAAAAAGTAGAGATAAGACAGAGCAAGCATTTTGCTTACTTAAAGAAATCAGCTGGCTAACAAAGTGAAGACAGTTTATGATTGAGTGAATCTTTTTTCTTAATAGGGCCTCTACTTAATTTATAATAATTAGAATATACACCATTTCTTATGATTAAGAAAAATCTATGTTTTCTGTTAAGTGAGTAAAGATTAGTGGCTTAATCCCTAAGATATTATGGTTACCAGCGACTGTGGCAACTGAGGGGTTAAACAGAGAGAGAGACAGGGCTCCAACACCTGGTCACCAACCCATAGCACAATTGTGGGTGCAAAGCAGTTTTCATAGTAAATTGGGGACTATCAAAGGCCCATAGGCCTGCCATTTTTGTTTTACCATAGCACACTTCTATTGTCAAGAAATAAAGGAATATATGTAAAAGCAAAATTGTCTGAATTATAAAAGTATCACAGTGTTTTGAAGATCAATAAAGCACATGCTTAAGTCTTCTTTTAGGACTAGCATGAAAACTAAAAGAAAGTTTAAAGGAGTTTTTTTTTAATTAAAATAAGAAATATTAAAAGTTCAAAATGATCCACTTTTATCCCAAAATTGTATAGAATAAAAAATAAGCATGATTAGTATTGCCCTGAAAGTTGCTACATATTTAAAATATAATATTATGTATCGTGTCCAATGAAAAGCTCAAACCAGATAAAACAAACCATCTTGCACATCTATCGTGGATAGGTATAGGAATAGGGCAACACAATTCGATTTTTTATGCAGAGTAAAACATGAAAACCATATGCTTGGCATCGTTGTAATTGTATTGGTTCACAAAATAAAGTTAATATAATTTTTCTCACAGTAATTACCCTAAAAACTCTAAAACAATGGCAGAAGTGCATTTGTCCAACCACACAAACATTTTCATCAATGGTTCTAAAAAATTATATGGTAGACTAAATGGTGGCATTTCTAATACAAACATAATGCTGTTATCTTCACTTTACTGGGCCATTTCCTGAATAAAAATAAAATTGCACAAATTAATGCATTTCCTAATACTTTATTTCTCAGCTGAGGAACTTCAATAACTTATACCACTGAGATACACTTACAAGAAAGGTTAGTAAGCCAGGAATCAGGTTTAGTATTCCCTATTAGTTATAAATCTCTAGTGATTTTTTTTATCATGATGTCAGTGAGTTGTAGATTAATTACCTGATGTCACATTCATGTAAAACCTCATCATTCACCCATCAACATTCTGTGATAACCCAATCTACAAATAGTAACTTTGTATTAGTGTGTTCTTATAAAATATTTATTCTGACTTTCCAAAACTAAAACCAAAACTAAAAAAGCATTTTTATTTAGACATACAGAATCACATTCTGGCCACATGTATGAAACTGTTTAGGTCTAAAACTCACTCTTTTGTCCATAGTAACCTATAGGCAAAAAAGTGAGTTTTAGACCTAAACAGATTAATACTTGTGGCCCTTTGTATTTGTGCTTCTTTATTCTTGTATCGGGTTTTGGTGTACACATCTGGTTTTATCATTTTATTGTGCTCTTGTTAAAATTTGGAAAATCCATAACAAAACTGCAACAAAACTATAATTTGTGAACTCTACAGCCTTACATTCATATAAAAAAAAGCTTAAAAACAATCCATGGGTGACATACATCTAAGGCTAGGGCTACACGGAATTGGTCAAAAAACTGAAACTGAAAATCAGATGGTCTGCATTACATAATACAGATGGAAAATGACCCAAAACATAAAGACAAAGCAACCCCAGAGTTTATTAAAGCAAAGAATTGGAATATTCTTGAATGGCTAAGTCAGTCACCTGATCTCAACCCAATTGAGCATGCATTATATTTCTTCAAGGGAATGTATATTGGACCAAAATGTATATGCAGTATATTTTAAAAATGAAGATATGTACTGGTAAAAATCGTCACCATAATAAGTGATCAAATAGACATAGCTATGAGCCCTGTACAGATAACGACTCATAGCTATGTCCATTTGATCACCTATTATGCTGACTATTTTTACCAGTACATATCTTCATTTCTGAAATATACTGCATCTATATTTTGGTCCGATATAACTTCCCTGCAGAAACGTAATATATATGGGGAAACCTGGCAGTTTTTGTCGCTTCCTGTAGCTGTATACTTTAGTTTGTGTTGGGGGTAGTCACCATAGGATGGGTTGGTCATTTTCAGTTACTTATTAGTCTATTTATTGAATTATGAATGGACATAGGGTAGATGGCCACAGAGGGGTCACCCACAAAACCCCCATCAATGAGTGCAGCAGCAGCTTTATTTGTATGTCACAGGCCTACAATAGACTTCCTGAGTGTCTTATCACTTGTCCATATTCAGCATTGCACACTCAGATATCTTGAAGATACTGTACAGTGGCATAATTATAGGGGTTGCAGTGGATGCACTTGTGATTGAGCCTTCTTGACAAAGGTCTGAAGGCCCCCCACATAGCTCTATTACTGGATCACATAAGCTCAGTGATGCAGAAATCACAGTCAGTGCCTGCATAGTGCAGGCACTCATGTTATGCAGGCACAAAAGCTGTGCCAGCAAGGTCTCCTACGAGAGCAAGATGTTACAGACAGCCAGGCTTCTAATGTATTGACTGAAATTGGAGCTAACTCAGATTTTAGATGTTTGACTCCATAGATTTCATGGTAAATAGTGTTGAGCGAATATAATCGACAAAGTTGAGATCGGCACGGTTTTTAGGTTGATCGGAATTTTCCGATCACGCAATAATTTAGGTGAGAATCTGCGCATAATCTATTACTATCGCACCATTTTCGGCACTTCCTGTCATTTTGGCGGCAAGCAAATCAGCTTAGAGCATATGCAGGGTGTGCTGGGTGTGCGACGTCATGACTGTGATGTGTATGGTTGTCATTGGCTGGAAAAATCACATGACCTCGTTTTACATAGAACAGCCCTACCTGTTTAGCATCAGTGTGTCACTGTGTCTCATAAGAGCAGGACGTGTACTAGGTCTCTCTCAATAAAGCTCAGCGACACAGTTCTCTTTGTTCACACAGACAACTATGCTTTTAGCTGTGAACATTAGAACATAGGTAGATTAGAGAGTTTCAGTTCTTAGTTAGTTAGGCTGAGACTTTTAAAGAAGCATCAGGCGCTGTATAGCCGTGGGGGGGGGGGGGGGGTTTCCGGGCGAACACAGACAGACAGGCAGGCAGGCTTTTGAAAGGAGAGTGTAAATTGTGTATCTCAGACTCTGCTTTGAACCTTGTATTTTGTGCAGCCCAGTTTTTTTCAAAGACCCACCTTGTACTTCTACAAAGATACAAACTTTTCTATCACTGCAGGTGTATGTCATAGGTGCAAAAAACACCTTTTATTATCCGTACACAATTTAAGTCGTTTTTTTTTTTTTTTCAGTTTTGTGCAGCCCAGTTTTGTTCAAAGACCCATCTTGTACTTATATTACGATACAGAAATTTGCTAGTAATTGCTGCTGTATTTCATAGGTGAAAAACCCACCTTTTATTATCCGTACACAATTTAATTAGGTTGTTTTCACTTGGCGCAGCCCAGTTTTATTCAAAGACCCAACTTGTACTTACATTAGGATACAGAAATTTTCTAGTAATTGCTGTTGTATTTTAAAGGTGCAAAGCTCACCTTTTATTATCCATAAACAATTTAATTAGGTTTTTTTCACTTTGGCACAGCCCAGTTTTGTTTTAAAAACCCTCTTTGTACCTTAAAGGAACAGGGAAAAATTTATATTTTCTGTGGGGGATTTTATTGGTGCAAAAAACCACCTTTGTTATCCGATAACTTTTAAATTACTAAATTGCATGTGGGGCGGCCCCAGTTTTTTTTTAAATGCCCCGTTCTCATTGCATTGCTGCAAAAAAAAGCAATTTCTCACCGGTAATTCTGAATATTTTATTGCGCTCGTTGAATCTCAGTTTGGGGAGTAGCGACTTGTTGTATTTTGTTGAAAAACTATCAATTCCTACCCCACTGGGCAGTTGTAATCCCTGGGGTGAAGGAAGAACAGTTTATTTTGTCTTACGGTTCTTCCACCAACCGCATTTCACAGGGATTTCCCAGGAAAAAATTTTAGTTTTTAATCCGTTGGCTTAGAAAATTAGAGGATTTAGAATAGCTGTATTTGCCGCTTTTAAAGGAGACTTTAAAAACTCTTCCATAAACCCTTTTTAAATTTTTTTTCTTTCTGAACATGGACGAAATGCAGGTGGTAATCGAGCAAAGAGGGTGTAGGAGGTAGAGGTACGAGAGAAGGTGCTCCTTCCAGTGCTGGCGACAACACGCAAGCCAGCGGATCGTTGGTTGCAGGACCGTCAGGCCTGTCATCACTAGGTCAGGGCCCTGTGAAACTCAGTAATGAACAGCGTCGTCAATCTGTTCTTCAGTGCATTCAGCAGTCTTACCTCCTCGTCCTCCCAGTCCAGATCCCTTTTTCCGGCACTTTTTAAATCTGGGGGTCATGCAGGTTTGGGGCTCATGCTGTGGCCCAGGACAGGGATAGTCTTGTCCAGTGAAACTAAAATGGGGGTTAAAAAGATTTCCTTTTTACGGCACTTTTTAAATCTGGGGTCATGCAGGTTTAGGGGCCCATACTGTGGTACAGGACAGGTATAGTCAATGTCCAGTTGTACTAAAATGGTGGTTAAAAGACTGCTTTTTCCGGCACTTTTTTTAATCTGGGGGTCATGCAGGTTCAGGGCTCATGCTGTGGCCCAGACATGGATAATCAATGTCCAGTTCAAGTAAAATGGTGGTTCAAATCATACTGCCTTTTGGCACTTTTTCATTTGTGGGTCATACAGGTTTAAGGGTCATGCTGTGGTACAACACAGGGATTGTGAATGGTCTGTGAGTTTTTTTCTGTGACTTTTATAACCTAAGTGTGTTGCCTAAGATGTAGCAGGTATCCAGTTTGCTGTTGTGGATGTTAATTCCAGCTTCTCCAGCCCTGTTTGGGTGTAAGAATGAAGGTGTCGTTCCTCTCCCATAACTTTAATGGTCATCCCCGAAAAAAAACTGTTATGACTATCAGAAATTTTCATGATAGTTGCCGAATCGATTATCAAATCAATAACGTAGTTGACACAATCGTCATCATATGATCCCTCTTGAACTCACCAAAAAGAATCCCAAGGTGTTGTCAAAGCAAAATAAAATCAAAAGGGTATTTTGAAGAACCTAGAAAAAAAGACAATTTTCAGTTTTTTCCCCTTTTTTTTGTTAAATAAATTCACAATTTTAAATTCATATTTTGATCCCTTCAGTTTTTAAATCTACAATTTTTGGTCATGAAAATACAGAAACTTTTTGAAATGAAAGGGTGTGTCCAAACTTTTGGTCTGTACGTATAAAAAAAAAAAAAAAAAAAAAATAAAAAAAAAAAAAATTTATTTATAATAAAATTTATATTTTAATATATTTTTATTATATATATAAATATATATATATAAAAATATATATATAAAAATATATTTTAAATATGTTGTGACTGTTTTAAATGATTGGGTATGGTTTTACTGACTTCACAGGGCCTTGAACCCGTCTCTTCCACCTTCCCATTTGGGGATCCCCCCACAAATCTAAATAGGTTTAATCTGGACTTGTTCAATCGTTTATCACCTTTCCCCTCATTTTCACATATGGGATGGGGGCACATAAAGAGCCTGTAATGCTACCCCGATTTCAGTTCTATTAGGTTGCTGTTGAACGTTACAGTAGTGTTCTTTGGGTTACAACAGTGGTGGCATTCAAACGGTTTGTCTCCCACTATGGCATGGAGCAGGGGGTATTTTTTTTGGCCCCTCCGACTCTTTTTTTCCTCCTTGCTGGCAATCTTTTATACACTTTCCTCTCTTTATTTTCCTGTTTCTCTGATTCTGTATTTTTTGAGGTTGGTAGTATTAGCTTCTGCCTACTACGGGTATGTTCACATGGCGTCTTGCCTCCGTATTAACATACGCTTTTCTGATGCATCTCTGGGTCCATCAGAATGGACCCAGAGACACATCTAACAATTAGCAGTGAGTTTATCACTGCCGGCAATGACAGACACGCAGCGTCGTTCACATAAGTGTGTTGCCTAAGATGTAGCATGTATCCAGTTTACTGTTGTGGATGTAAATTCCAGCTTCTCCAGCCCTGTTTGGGTGTAAGAATGAAGGTGGTGTTCCTCTCCCATAGACTTTAATGGTCATCGGCGATAATCTATTATCGACTATCAGAAATCGTCTTGATAATTGACGATATCGACTATCGTCCCGATGACGATAGTCGACGTAATCGCTCATCACTAATGGTAAATAGTGGTTGTGGCATCTAAGTGATTGACATTGACACCCCTACAACATATTCGCATAGTGTCAATGGCTGACATGGTAGCTTGAGATCAAATAACCTCTGGGCTTACCATGTATATTGTGATATATAAAACTTTTTTTTTTTTTTTTTTAAAGCATTGTAAAGTGGCAATTATGATTTATTTGATGTGAGCAGAGGGCTGTAAAAGGAGGTGTATGATGTAAAATAGGTGTGTAATTCCTTTTCTTCAATTGGTATATTTTTATTATCTAAAGGAGTTGTCCATCAGAAGAAAATTAATTGACCCAGAGTGGTAAAAATTATACTTGCCTTCTGGTCCCTGCTGCTGCTGCTCCAGAGCCCACTGCCATTTGCTCCTCTTCACTTTTAGATTCTCATCCCAATACGCTGGAGAGATGTGTGCTCTATTTTACGTGAATTAAGCATAAGCCTCTCCTGTGTTTTGGAACCAGAACCTGAAAGTAAAAAGGAGCAGACGGAGCTCCAGAGCAGAAGGTAAGTATAACTTTTTTTTTTTCAAAGGAATTTCCATCCGCTATACAACCCCTTAACTAGGAATAATTTTCGGTGTTATGCTACACTGCAAGTATCCATCATTCCAAGTAGGAAACCTACCACAGCTGTTGTCTACAAGAGAGGGGCCCTGCCTTACAGCTATTTTTTCTATAAACTTAAAGTGCTAGTACCTTGAAAAGTGCAATAACAGTCTAAAGATTAAAAAATGGAGCCCACAAATACCATAATTACACAGTTAAAAGTCGCATGGCATAAGTGGACAATATTTTTAATAGACAGTGATACATACAGATTTTGCAAAAAAAAAAAGGTTAGAATGTTTAAATTACTCCTCTGCAAACCAATCATTGAGTTAAAGTAGAATATTTTAGCGCAAATATTTGTGATATAGACATGTTTAATATATTCAGTATCATCAAGTGGTGATACTGTTTTTTTCTTGGCATGTTTCTTGAGAAAGAAAAGGAAATTAATTTATTAAAAAGTGCCATTCTTTGACTGAGTTTAGAGACAGTATCACAGAGAAAATAAGGACATCTCAACTCCCTGTAACTCAATTACTAGACAATCAGAGCTGTGTGATGAGTCACTCTTGTCACGGCGCGCGGCGCCGCAGCTCGCTGCGGCCGTCCCCCTGTGCGCACGGGGGCCGGCACGGCTGCTGCGGCTGTCCGCAGCCGTGGTCCTTCTCCTCTTGCCCGGGAGACCCCGTACTTACCAGTCCCCGCTCCTGTCTCCAACTCTGACAGCCGCCGCGTGCATAATCCCTGCTTAAGGCGCACGCGCGACGGCTGGTCCGGATTTAAAGGGCCAGCGCGCCTTTAATTGGTTAATTGAAGGCCGCTGGTCCTATATATGGTAGACGCCCCTAGCACTCGCTGCCAGTCTGTTGGTGTGTTTTGGAGCGTTTAGAGTGTATAGAGTTCAGCCTTGATTTCCCGTGTACCAGTCCGCCTGCTTACGTTTCCTGACCTTGCCTGTTTGCCGCCTGCCCTGACCGTCTGCCCGTCTCTGACTACGAACCTCTGCTGCCTGCCCTGACCTTCTGCCTGTCCCCGACTACGCCTCCGGATTACGTCTCTGTACCACGCTGTACCCCGGCCGCCATCGCAAGCAAGTCACGTCAGGGGTAACGACCTGGTAGCCTCACGCCGCAGCAAGTCCATCCCGCTTTGCGGCGGGCTCTGGTGAAAACCGGGGGCTACTTAGACTCCGTTCCCTGGCGTGGCTTAGCTATCATCGCTTGCGTTGGCCCAGCGGATCCACTCCTCCGTTACAACTCTATTGCTCAAAGGATTGACGCCTCTCCTAGCCTGACTATACTTCTGTCATTCATTTGGTCTTCTTGGCTTACAATCTGTTAAAGGTTTTCTCTCTGAAGACCTCTTCCTGGTATGAAAAGCTGCTTTCACAATTAAAATAAATGCTCCAAAATAGAATGCAGTGACTTTTACTGCACACACCACTACAAAGAAGGTATCAGAAATGGTACCATCAGACTTGAGGCTCCACAGGTAAATATACACTGGGGAAAGATCCAACAACATACATAAATCTCCAATATAAACTTTATAGCACTGACCAGATCAGTTTAATGCTCCTTCATACAAATGTAGTCATAGGATGGGGCAAGTAGCCTATCCGCGTCCTATGACTGCGTTTGAATAATGGAGTATTATATAGATTTGGTAAGTCCATTCTTACTAAAGACTAATTAAAATCAAATTGTCTCAGATTTTTTTAAAATCTTTTAATCTAAAATACTTCTAATCCTCCAAATATCTTTTGTGTTTGTGAAATAGATTTAAGAATGCTCTCAATTAAATTTAACATCAACCAAAATGCAGTGTGCTACAATAGTGAACAGCGTAGCTTGACAATTGATGTATAAACTTTACTTATTTTGACTAAAATTACAAACTGTAATTTGCTAATCGTTCCTGCAGAAGAAGCTAAGGTAATGTAAAATGTGTCACAGTCTAGAGGCTTTCATCACAATACTTTGGATGGCAGAATATCGACTTATTAATATAATGATTGTTTTCCTACTAAAGCCAAGAACATGTTATTTTATCTTCTAGTGACAGTTCTACGTTTCTTTCTTTTGCAAAGAATTGTACCACAACAGATTACTGTCTTTTTATACATCTTTACAGCTAAATTACCAATTATGTTGTTGTCACCTCACAGTTTATGCACAAAAATAGACAGCAGCATATTAAACAGATAAATACCTGACTAAATATGTTTCCTAAGCAAATGAATCATTGCCCATTACCAAAAGACCTGTTATCTGGCTGGAATGAAACAAGTAAAAACTTCTAACAAAGACCAAATGATCAAAACAAATAAATAAAATACCACAGTAAAATTAACTAGAAACTCATTAACCAGTTCAAAGCTGCAGTAAGAGTATAATATAAGTATGCTGGATGCAGATGACCCTATTCAGTTGTTATTGTAGCTACAGATCAGTAAGACTATTTTTGGATATTTTTGTTTCATTATATTATGATTAGGAATGGCTCACAAAAAGCAATTAATACAACAAAAAATTTGATTTAATTGCTCAGCTGAAGCCAGAAGTACATCCTGCATAAAGAAAAAGTATAAGGGTCTGATATATGGCCTCCAGGGGCGTGACGATGGGTAGGCTAAGGTAGGCGGTCGCCTAGGGCGCCATACCTCTGCCTGCCACTAGGGGGCGCAGGAATGGAGCCGGCTCAGGAGCTGAGCTGGCTCCATACACAGCAGCTGCCGGCCAGTCACTGCTGCCACCTTCATAGAGCAGGAGGGGCAGCAGTTTACTTTCGCTCCCTACCTCCCCCCAGCACCAATGGGGATCAGGGAGGGGGCAGGGGCAGCAGTGTGTGGTGCGCAGGGGAGGTTATATACTCCTCTCACCTCCCTGCGCTCCTCTGACAGCTTCTTGTCACAGGACAGGAAGCTGCCAGAGCAGTGCACGCTGGGGAGAGTGGGCAGAGCTTCGGCTCCCTATCCCTGGCCATGTCTGCTAAAGAAAGAAGATGGCCAGCACTGGTAAGAAGGGACTGGTGCAGAAGACAGATAGTAACTTGTGTGCAGGGGGGAAGAGTAACGTGTGCAGGGGAGAGAGTGTAACTGGTGCAGGGGGCAGAGAGTGTAACTGGTGCAGGGGGACAGAGAGAACGTGGTGCAGGGGGACAGAGAGAACCTGGTGCAGGGGACAGAGTGTAACTGGTGCAGGGGACAGAGTGTAACTGGTGCAGGGGGACAGAGTGTACCTGGTGCAGGGGGACAGAGTGTACCTGGTGCAAGGGGACAGAGAGTGTGCCTGGTGCAGGGGGACAGAGAGTGTGCCTGGTGCAGAGGACAGAGTGAAACTGGTGCAGGGGGACAGAGTGTACATGGTGCAGGGGGACAGAGAGTGTACAACGTGCAGGGGGACAGAGAGTGTACCTGGTGCAGGGGGACAGAGTACCTGGTGCAGGGGGACAGAGTGTACCTGGTGCAGGGGGACAGAGTGTACCTGGTGCAGGGGACAGAGTGTACCTGGTGCAGGGTGACAGAGTGTAACTGGTGGAGGGGACAGAGAGTGTACCTGGTGCAGGGGGACAGAGAGTGTGCCTGGTGCAGGGGGACAGAGTGTACCTGGTGCAGGGGGACAGAGTGTACCTGGTGCAGGGGGACAGAGAGTGTGCCTGGTGCAGGGGGACAGAGAGTGTGCCTGGTGCAGGGGGACAGAGCGTGTACCTGGTGCAGGGGACAGAGTGTACCTGGTGCAGGGGGACAGAGTGTACCTGGTGCAGAGGACAGAGTGTACCTGGTGCAGGGGGACAGAGTGTGTCTGGTGACGGGGGACAGAGAGTGTGCCTGGTGCAGGGGGACAGAGAGTGTGCCTGGTGCAGGGGGACAGAGAGTGTACCTGGTGCAGAGGACAGAGTGGATCTGGTGCTGGGGGACAGAGTGTGCCTGGTGCAGTGGGACAGAGAGTGTGCCTGGTGCAGGGGGACAGAGTGTACCTGGTGCAGGGGGACAGAGAGTGTGCCTGGTGCAGGGGGACAGAGAGTGTGCCTGGTGCAGAGGGACAGAGAGTGTGCCTGGTGCAGGGGGACAGAGAGTGTGCCTGGTGCAGGGGGACAGAGAGTGTACCTGGTTCAGTGGCACAGAGTGTATCTGGTGCAGGGGACAGAGTGTACCTGATGCAAGGGGACAGAGAGAGTGCCTGGTGCAGCGGGACAGAGAGTGTGCCTGGTGCAGGGGGACAGAGAGTGTACCTGGTGCAGGGGGACAGAGAGTGTACCTGGTTCAGGGGGACAGTGAGTGTACCTGGTGCAGGGGGACAGAGTGTACCTGGTGCAGGGGCGAGAGGAATTAGTGTGGGGGTGCAATTTTTTGAGGAGTGAGGAGGGCACCATTAACTGTACTTGCCCAGGGCACCAAAATGCCTTGTCCCGGCCATGATGGCCTCCATTCATTATATCTATTAAACATTGAAAAATTTATCCTGGGACATTGCAGCAGAGCCATTATGTGACCATAGAAATCTATAGGCAAATATAGTTCAAAATAGACTATGTTTTCCCTGTTTGCTGCATACATTTTCTATAATGTATTGGAAATAAAAGCATGGTATACCATGAGTCAGATACATAAAGCACAAACCTCTGTTAAGAAGGAAAAAAGGGATTCTAAATCAGACTGAGTATAGATTTATATGACCCCCATCACTAACAAAATGTTTCATTGCAGAGCACCCCTTCTGAGTATTTGATTGAGTAGTGACCTGGGGAAGCCTCTTATTGTTTTATGAGAATGGTATCTCATGTTGTGTTATTGCTACACCTGATACAAATAAAGAGTGAGATGCTGGTGTAGAAATTATTAATGTACTGTAGAGGTAGTAGCCCTGCTCCAGCAGTTGGTGCACCAAATAAGACACTTTTTTCCCACTAACTCCATAGAGGAGTTTTTTCTGGGAGTTCAATTATGGCATCCTTCCCCTTGTTAACATTAAAAATGTGGGTGTGTCCTGGTGTACACTTGCACCCCTTTAATTCCATATCTCTTCTTACTCGACAGGTATTGATCGAATGTAAGCCTCTTTTTTAAAATGTGGCACACACTCGTCTACGTCAATGCCTTTCTTGGGGAAGCACTGTATGCTTTGGCAAAATTGTCAATAAAATAATCAAGGACTGAGAGGGTCTTATATCGAGCCATTCCTGGGTAGGCACTGGGCAATACCATTATTTATATCATTAGCCTCACATGCAGCACAGGGCTCTAAAACATCATGATTTCTGCTACATATGGCGATGTCCACCTAGCACATAAAGTGAGGTTTGGAGGAAATTTCAGTTGGGCATTAGTGATGAGCGATTACGTAGACTATCGTCATCGGGTCGATAGTTGATATCGGCAATTATCAAGACGATTTCCGATAGTCGATAATAGATTATCGCCGATGACCATTAAAGTCTATGGGAGAGGAACAACACCTTCATTATTACACCCAAATAGGGCTGGAGAAGCTGGAATTAACATCCACAACAGTCAAATGGATACGTGCTACATCTTAGCCAACACACTTAGGTTATAAAAGCCACAGAAAAAAACTCACAGACCATTCACTATCCCTGTCTTGTACCACAGCATGACCCTTAAACCTGCATGACCCACAAATTAAAAAGTGCCAGAAGGCAGTATGATTTGAACCATCATTTTACTTGAACTGGACATTGATTATACCTGTCCTGGAATGCAGCATGAGCCCCAAACCTGCATGACCCCAGATTAAAAAGTGCCGGAAAAAGGAGTCTTTTAACCACCATTTTAGATTCACTGGACATTAACTATATCTGTCCTGAACCACAGTATGACCATTAAACCTGTCTGACCCACAGATTAAAAAGTGCTGGGAAAAGAAGTCTTTGAACCACCATTTTAGTTGAACTGGACATTGACTATATCTGTCCTGGGCAACAGCATGAGCCCCAAACCTGCATGACCCCCAGATTTAAATAGTGCCTGAAACAGGAGTCTTTTAACCACCATTTTAGGTGAACTGGACATTAACTATATCTGTCCTGTACCGCAGTATGACCATTAAACCTGTCTGACCCACAGATTAAAAAATGCCGGAAAAAGGAGTCTTTGAACCACCATTTTAGTTTCACTGGACATAGATTATCCCTGTCCTGCGCCACTGCATGAGCCCCAAACCTGCATGACCCCCAGATTTAAAAAGTGCCGCAAAAAGGAGTCTTTTAACCACCATTTTAGTTGAACTGGACATTGACTATACCTGTCCTGGACCGCAGTATAACCAATAAACCTGTCTGACCCACAGATTAAAAAGTGCCGGAAAAAGGAGTCTTTCAACCAAGATTTTAGTTAAACTGGATATTGACTATACCTGTACTGGACCGCGAGTATGACCATTAAACCTGTCTGACCCACAGATTAATAAAGTGCCGGAAAAACTAGTCTTTTAACCACCATTTTAGTTGAACTGGACATTGACTATACCTGTCCTGGGTAACCTACATCTGTTCAAGTCTTCCTGTACCTCCCTTTTACAATTCAGAGAATATTTGTATCAGCTATTTTGTACATGCAAGTTTTTTAGTAGTCTAATTCTAGAAAACACATTTTTAAAATAGGATGGAATCCCACCACGTCTTTGTTTCTCTCTTTTTTTTTATTGTATTAAATGGGTTGTCTCAGTACAGAATTTGGTAGCTATTTTAAAGATCTTGCAAAAACAAGTCATTTTGCAATACGTGTCCATTAACAGTGTCCTACCTATTCCTGTTTTTGACAGCACCATCACCCTTGAGCTACTTTTGATAATTGTGAAGAACAAATGTCTGTTAGAAACCACATTTTTTGGAATAGGACTTGTAGTCTAACTGCATTTCACAGCAAAATGCCCCCCAAAAATTCAAAACATGACCCATGAGCCACTTTGACAATTGTGAAGAACAAATGTCTGTTACAAACCACATTTTTTAGAATAGGACCTGTAGTATAGCTGCATTTCACAGAAAAATGCCCCCAAAATTCAAAACATGACCCTTGAGCAACTTTTGACAATTGTGAAGAACAAATGTCTGTTAGAAACAACATTTTTTAGAATAGGATCTGTAGTATTGCTGCAAATCAAAGCAGCATGACCCAAAAAATTATAAAAATGACTTCTCAGCCATTGTTAAAAATTGTGAGGGAGAAATGCCACTTAAATCCACATTTCTGTTCCAAAGGACCATGATTATAGCTGTATCTCACAGCACCATGACCCCAAAACCATTGACAAAGCAAAAAATTCTAAAGATGATGTGAGTAAATGGAATACGTTTTTGTCATGAAACCTTGGTGTCTTTTACAGTTTCCTCACAGCAAAATCAGCAAAATGAACTTTTGGGAACTGAGAATAAAAATTGCAGTAAGAAATGATTATTTAAAAAAAAAGTTTTCCAGAGGACCATTTTTGTTTGAAGAGGAATGTGAAGTAGACCGGCAACTAATCAGTGACCTCGGCAATTGGGGCCACAACATCATCAGAGATCCATGCCTGATTCATCTTGATGAAAGTCAAACGATCCACATTATCTGTGGAAAGCCGGATGCGTTTGTCTGTAATGACTCCTCCAGCTGTGCTAAAGGTCCGCTCAGATATGACGCTGGCTGCTGGGCAGGACAACACCTCTATGGCGTGGCGAGCGAGCTCGGGCCATTCATCCATTTTGGATACCCAGAAGTCAATTGGGTCGGGAACACATCCAAAAACATCGGTGTTGAGACGCAGATAGTCGTGCACCATGATCTTAAGCTGGTCTCTGTGTGTTGTATGTGTGCCCTGCATTACATGCGCTGGTGAGGTGGTAAATAAAGATTGCCAGAGGTCACCCATTAGGCCTCTGCCACCTTGCCTGCTGCTGCCGCTACGGCTACTTGGCACTCTACTGCTGTCACATCACTGAAGTTGTTCCACCGTGACATTTGAAGAACGTGAAGCACACGAAACATGTCTCCAGTTGATCAATCAGCAAGGTCTCCATTTCCTGCATTTTACTCTCTATTTGGGTGGGTGGAAGGAAAGTGCTGAGTTTGGTTTTGTACCGGGGATCAAGGAGGGTGGCCACCCAGTAACTGTTGTTCATTTTGATGGCCTTAATGCGAGGATCATGTTGGAGGAAATGGAGCATCCAAGCACTCATGTGAGAGATGGAGCCTTGATTTCCCAAGCCTCTGGGTCGAGGGGCACTAGCAAACTGATCTTCCTCATCTTCCTCCTCCGCCTCAAATTCGTGCCAACCTCTTTCCAAGGCAGACGTTGGTAACGTCGGTGTCCAGGAATATCCTCCTCCTGCTTCCTACGGCACAGCTTCAACACAGCCCTGACTTGCCTGAGATGATGCACCCTGAGAGCTGATGCGCCGCCTTGCACTAGCCCTGGACCCCGAACCACTGCCTAATGAAGACCGATAAAATTGTGAAACTGTCGGGCCTTGTGGATTCGACGGAGAGAAAGGCTCCGTGTCCGCATCTGTGTCTGTCTCCTCCTCCGTCGCTGGCGGGACCTGATGTTTCAGAGTGTCCAACGATCGTTCCAGAACTAAGATCACCACAAGGGTGATGCTGACAAGGGCATTGTCCGCACTGACCATTTTGGTGGCTTCTTCAAAACTGGCAAGGATGGCGCAAAGCTCTTTCACCTGCCTCCACTCTCGGTGGCTCAACACCCCGAGGTCCGCACCGCTGCTTGTCAGGCCATGTGTCACTTCGTACTGCGTAATGGCATTGCGCTGCTGCCACAATCGCTGGAGCATGTGGAGGGTGGAATTCCAGCGTGTTGCCACGTCAACAATGAGACGGTTGACGGGGAGGTCGAGCTAACGCTGCAACGCAACCAGGCGGGACAAAGCAGGGTGCGAGCGGCGGAAGTGCGAACTCAGACCTCGAGCCTTCTTCAGCAGGCAGTCCAGACCCGGGTAGCGCTTTAGAAATTTCTGGACGACAAGGTTCATGACATGTGCCAGGCAAGGGATTTGCTCCAGCCTACCGATCTTAAGGGCGGCCAGCAGATTTCGCCCGTTATCGCACACAACCTTGCCTGGCACAAGGTTCTTGTCACCCAGCCAGCGCTCGTTTCTCTTTGCGGAGAGCCGTCCACAGCTCCTGACCTGTGTGTGGACGGTCTCCAAGACAGATTAATTTCAACATGGCCTGGTTTCTCTGGGCCCGTGATGCCACCAGAGGACCTTGGGGGAAAGAACCCTGCACCATCCCTGCGGTTTTGAAGAGCATGTGCCGAGCCTGAGAGCCACCGTCACCACCAGAGACATCCACCCAGCTCCCCCAGTGAGCTGTCAGAGAGATATAGTGGCCTTGGCTGTGCTTACTAGTCCATGTGTCGGTGGTAAGATGGACTTTTCCGGACACAGATGTAGACAACGCGCTTGAAATTTTAGATGACACGTGACTGGCCAGGGCAGGGACGGCTTTTCTGGAAAAGAAATGCCTGCTCGGCATCTGGTATTGGGGGCAGGCAAGGGCCATGACGTGTCGGAACCCATCTGTGTCAACCAGACGGAAAGGCAACATTTCCAAAGCCAAAAGCATGGCAATGCCGACATTCAAGCTTTTGGCTTTGGGATGGTTTGGGTTGAAGTGTTTCTTCTGCTCCCAAACCTGGAACATGGAAGGCTGGCTGCTAGACTGGCCACTGTACGGCATGCAGGTCATCAAAATGGTGGAAGGAGAAGGGGTAGGATGGGTCTCTGGTGGTGCTGGTGGTACTCGGGCGACGGTGGAGGCTGAAGCGGAGGCTGATCCCTGATCATGACTCTGAGAGACATGGGCAACTGAGGAATGCTTGGTGGTGGCGTAGGAGGAGGAGGCGGAGAGACGGTGTGACAGTGGTTGGAAGCCTGGCATCGGTGTGGCCTTTTTTGGCCAAGTGTTCCCTCCATTTCAACTCATGCATTCGCTGCATGTGACTAGACATGTTGATGGTGGTTAAACACCTAAGATTCTTGCCTCTACTTATGCGTTTACGGCAAAGGTGGCATATGACATCGCTGGGTGAAACAGAGGCTTGCTCAAAGAAGGCCTAGGCTGAGAGGTCCTGGACCTTTTTGACGGCGATAAGCGAGGAGCGGGGTTTCCACTGACCGTGGCTGGCGGAATCATATCAGCGGACTTCTGCGACCGCCCTCTCCCTTTTTGAGGCGGGACCCGTATTGACACTACCCCATCGTCTTCCTCCCCGTCCAGTGATGAAGCGCTCGCAAGCAAATTCTGCGGAAAAGACCACAATGGATCCGCAATGTCGTCATCATCATCATCAACTCAGGTGACTTGGTCGTCCTGACATTCTGCATCCAGGAGCTGCGTGCTACAAGCAACAGGCACTGCAAGGCGTTGCCGACCGCCCGGGATTTTTGCCGATTGACCGGCTTCCTTCTCCTCCTCTGACGGCATCAGTAACTGGGCGTCAGAGCAGACAAAATCATAATCTTTGGCCTCTTGTTCTTTGGAAATGCCTTCTGACCCCAACCGCATTTTGTCATCAAAGAGGTCTTCAGAAAATGGATTATCCACAGTGGTGGGTACACGAGTTGACATTTGGGCTGCCTTCGCTTCATATTGGATGGATGCTGATGATGCTGATGATGACAGTTGTGGCCGTGACTGGGAGGATGAGGAGGTAAGACTGCTGGATACAGGTTGCATTAATCACTGAAGAACAGATTGGCGACGCTGTTCATTACTGAGATTCACAGGGCTCTGACCCAGCAATGACAGGCCTGACGGTCCTGCAACTGACGATCCGCTGGCATGCGTGTTGTCGCCAGCATTGGAAGGAGCACCTTCTCTCGTACCTCTACCTCCATGTCCTACCCCCTCTTTGCTCGCTTACCACCTGCATTTCGCTCCATGTTCAGAAAGATATAATTTTTAAGTAGGTACGGAAGAGTTTTTAAAAGTCTCTTCTTAAAAGAAGGCAAATCACAGCTATTCTTAAATCCCTCTAATTTCCTACAGCCAACTAGGATTAGAAACTGAAATGTTTCTTGCGAATACCTGTGAAATGCGGTCTGGTGGAAGAACCGTAAGACAAAATCAACAGTTTTCTTCTTCAGTCCCAGGGATTTACAACTGCCCAGTAGGACTTGGAATTGATAGTTTTCAACAAAATATCATAAAAGTGCGCTATCTGCGCCAAACTGAGATTCACCGAGCGCAATAAAACTGTTCAGAAGTTACACGGAAGAAATTGCGTTTTTTGCAGTAATGACAAACGAGAACAGTTACTAGAGAACTATCAGAATTGTCGTACAGGGTGGCTATTTGAAAAAAAACTAGAGCCGCACCACGTGCAATACAGCTATTTAAAAATTATACGGATAACAAACGGTGTTTATTGCACCTATAAATACACCTGCGGTGACGACAAAATAGCTGTATTCAAATTTAAGTGCAAGGTGGCTCTATGAACAAAACTGGGCCGCACCAAAGTGAAAAAAACACCTATTTGAAATGTATACAGATAATAAAAGGCGTTTTTTGCATTTATAAATACACCTGCAGTGACTACAAAATTGCTGTATTAAATTTCAATGCAAGGTGGCTCTATGAACAAAACTGGGCCGCACCAAAGTGAAAAAGAGACCTATTTGAAATGTATACGGATAATAAAAGGCATTTTTTGCACCTATAAATACACCTGCGGTGACTACAAAATTGCTGTATTAAATTTAAATGCAAGGTGGCTCTATGAACAAAACTGGGCCGCACCAAAGTGAAAAAAAACACCTATTTGAAATGTATACGGATACTAAAATGAGTTTTTTTGCACCTATAAATACACCTGTGGTGACTACAAAATTGCTGTATTAAAATTTAATTGCAAGGTGTCTCTATGAACAAAACTGGGCCGCACCAAAGTAAAAAAAAACAAACACTTATTTGAAATGTATACGGATAATGAAAGGTGTTTTTTGCACCTATCAAATACACCTGCAGTTATTAGCAAAAAGATCTGTATCCTAATATAAGTACAGGCTGCACAACATACAAGTAATATTTCACCAAAAACTGGCCAAAAACTGTTAATCAAAACCCATTGCAATGCTGGGTCAAAGAGCAGTCTGGGCTGCACAATATCCACTCTCCTTTCAAAAAACTGCCTGCCAGCGTGTCTGTCTGTGCTCGCCCGCAGCCCCCCCGCGGCTGTTCAGCGCTAGATGCTCCTTTAAAATTCTCAGCCTAAGTAACTAAAAACTGCAAATCTCTTATCTACCTATGTTCTAATGTTCACAGCTAAAAGCATAGTTGTCTGTGGGAACAAATAGAACAGTTTCGCTGAGCTGTTTTGAGAGAGACCGAGCACACGTTTTGCTCTTATGATACACAGACACACACTGAGGCTGAACAGGAAGGGCTGTTTTATGTAAAACGAGGTCATGTGATTTTTCCAGCCAATCACAACCATACACATCCCAGTCATGACGTCGCACACCCAGCTCACCCTGCTCTATTCTCTAAGCTGATTTCTGGCCGCCAAAAGACAGGAAGCGGCGAAAATGGCGCAATATTAATAGATTATGCGCAGTTTTTAACCTAAATTATCGCGTGATCGAAAAAATCTGATCAACATAAAAACCGTGCCGATTTCAACTTTGTCGATGCTAATCGCTCAACACTATTAGGCATATCAATTATTCAGGACCACCATTTTGAATCACTGCTTTAAGATAACCTTAAAGTTATTTTACTACATCAGCATATTAGTAAGTGGACTCTTTTGGGGGAATACGTGCTATTTTTTATGCAATCATTTTATTATGTTTTGAAAAAAATTATTGCTTTTTAAGGAAGGAACTGTAAAAATATCTTTGCTATAGCACCAATATTTTGAGGGTTTTGTCTTTATGATGTTTACCATGTGGCATAAACAATATGTTATCCTTATTATTAAAGAGATTGTCTCATTACAAAGATTAGCTTTCAGCATACAGGGAGCAGTAAATAAAAACTTTTCCAAATATATCATCACTTTGTTTTTCTTTGTTGATGAGATAAAAGTGATTTTTCCAGGTCTGAGCACACTCAGGTTTCTCTAGGTTACGGACCTGTTCTGTCTGCTCTATCCTCCTGTTGGTCTTACATGATAGCATGGATGATGTCATAACACAGGTTGGCAGACAATACTGCAGGCAGCTTGAGTGCTGATCTAACAAACAAAGGAGTCTAATTACTTTTGTTTACTTTAGCTCTGAAGCTTCTATGCACTTTAGATAAACATCTCCTGCTCTCATGTCAGAGTAATTAGTAGACCTTTATATTTGGAACTGATATGCTAATCACCCACAGCCTGACCAGGAAGAGCCAAGATGCATGAATGACAGCTATTTTTGGCAATTCAGAGTGCAAATCACACGACCCAGTTGCAGCAACTCAAAATCCTATATTCAGCTGCAGGTAAGCAAAATTACTGGCACATTGCCTTTTTGTGACTTTCCAGTGTCTCTGTATCTCTTTTGCCACCTGCTGATCACCCTCTGTGACACACTAAGCTCAGTGGGCACTGCCTTCTGAGAGCATCCTGAATGATGGTCATTTGTAAAGTGTTGTATTGGTCTCATGGTGTCAAAATGCAAACAGCATGATAAGGAGGACTGTTAAAATCCCAATTAAAATTGATCCACTAAATTTTTAGGGTGATTCAGGGATAAAACACCTATTGTTGTGAAGTTTGCCATTAAGCTCCTTGTTAGAGATCTTCAAATTTTGCAAAAAGTACTGAAACATTGAACTATTGGACATGTGCATTCTAAAGTTAAGAGGTGGTCTCATTTAGTTAATTACATTTTTTTTTTTATAGAAATTTTATGTTCATCCTGAAATTTCAACCAAAGTCAAAATATCACTAACTTTTTGTGAGTAGTGAAAATATACTTAGGGAGAAACAATATATGATTTTGCACATCCAAAAAACCTTTTTGAAAAAAATGAGCATCGGTGCATACTGGTGTGGCAGCAATGTACATACATATTCCACTATCAGTAGCACACTACGAACTAAAGAAACTATCAAAGGGGACACAGGAATTTTTGAAAAAGCATTTCTGCTACCTAGGATACATGAAAAATTTTTTAAGTTCTTAGGTAACAATAGTGTAGGATCCATCTGCATTTGAGGTCCTATAGAAGTTTCGGAGCTGGGCTTAAGCAGTTTTGATCAAAAATGTGAACTAAGAAGCTCAAAATTTTTCATGTATCCTAGGTAGCAGAAATGCTTTTTCAAAAATTCCTATGTCCCCTTTGATAGTTTCTTTAGTTGATAGTGTGCTACTGATATTGGAATGTTTATATATACTTAGGGAGACATGTATGAAAGGGATTTTTGCACATTTCTGGTATTAAATGCGCCAAAATATGAGCGGCTTGGGATGTCTAATGCGCCTAAAATGAGGGGACGTTCTGGGGGCGTAGTGCACCACACTCATAATACTAGACACTAGTGTTGAGCGATTTTTATCGACAAAGTTGAAATCGGCAAGGTTTTTATGGTGATCGAAATTTCCAGATCATGCGATAATTAAGGTTAAAATCTGAGCATCATCTATTAAGATCGCGCCTTTTTCGGCACTTCCGGTAATTTTGGCGGCCAGCAAATCAGATTACAGAATAGAGCAGGGTGAGATTGTGTGCGACGTCATGACTGGGATGTGTATGGTTGCGATTGGCTGGAAAAATCACATGACCTCGTTTTACATAGAACAGCGTTTCCTGTTTCAGCCTCAGTGTCTCTCAGCGTCTCATAGGGATTAGGACCTGCGCTCTGCCTGTGGCCAAACAGCTCAGCGAAAATAGTCTATTTCTGCACAGAGAAACCTCTACTATTAGCTGTGATCCTTACAATTTAGTTAGATTAGAGATTTGAAGATTTTATGTAGTTAGCTAGAGAATTTTAAAGCAGCATCTACCGCTGTAAATTCACGGCGGTGGGAGCGGGGGGGGGGGGGGCCCGCGGGCGAACACAGACAAGCGCTATATATAAAGAACACTGGATAAAGTTCACCAAGACTTAGTGTAGACATTGTAGTGGAATATCTTTATTATTAACAGTTTGCTATTGAAATATTTAATGGATATTGGGCAGCCTGAACTTATATTGGATACACATCATTTCTAGTAACTGCAGGTCTCTTTGTTAGCTGCAAAACTCCACTTTTATTATCAGTATACATTTCAGATAGGTGTTCATTTTCAATTTTACCCATTACACCTGTGACTGTTGATATATCCACCTTGCAGTTAAATTACAATCCAGCAATCTTGTAGTCAGCACAGGTTGTTTGTTGCCAAAAATACCGTGTATCGTACGAAAACATCACAGTTACGTGTTTTTTGACTTTTGCGCACCCAGCATTGTTCATTGACGCAGCATCTACGTAAATCTTAAAACAGCAATTCTATATTCACCACAGGTGAATTGAAAGGTGCAAAAAATACCGTTTATTATACCAAAACATAACAGTTACGTGTTTTTTGACTTTTGCACACCCAGCATTGTTCATTGACGCAGCATCCACGTAAATCTTAAAACGGCAATTCTATATTCACCACAGGTGAATTGAAAGGTGCAAAAAATACCGTGTATCATACGAAAACATAATGGACACATATTGCAAAATGACTTGTTTTTGCAAGATCTTTAACATAGCTATCAATCCCTGTATTGAGACAACCCATTTAATACAATGAAAAAAAGAGAAACAAAGACATGGTGGGATTCCATCCTATTTTAAAAATGTGTTTTCTAGAATTAAACTACTAAAAAACTTGCATGTACAAAATAGCTGGTAAAAAAATTCCCCTGAATTGTACAAGGGAGGTACAGGAAAACTTGACCAGATGTAGGTTATTCAGAGGACATGGAGTATGGAGCACGGACAGAGAACAAAGTACAGAGACAATTTCCTCCAGCACGTTGAGTAAAATGAGAAAAAGAATGCCAAGCAAAAGGGCACCTGGGTGTAACAGGAGCGTTAACCACCAGTATTTCCAAGTGAAGCTCAATTGGTCCGCACTCATACGGAGGGGCAAGCGCTACCCAGGTCTTGACTGTGTACTGAGGAAGGCTGGAGTTCTCACACTTCCGCACTCTGCTTCAGCACGACAGTTTTTGTTGCTGCGTCATCAGGGCATTTTAACCTGCGTGTTAATAGATGACGGACGCCAGCCTGGGCTCTCACCGCACCCACTGTAACTCCGGCCCTGGGTCATGCTGTGGCACAGGACAGTTCTAGTCAATGTCCAGTTCAACTAAAATGGTGGTTGAAAGACTCCTTTTTCCGGCACTTTGTAATCTGGGGGTCAGACAGGTTTAATGGTCATACTGTGGCCCAGGACAGGGACAGTATATGTCCAGTTCAACTAAAATGGTGGTTGAAAGACTCCTTTTTCTGGCACTTTTTAAACTGTGGGTCAGACAGGTTTAATGGTCATTCTGCGGTACAGGACAGATATAGTTAGTGTCCAGTTCAACTAAAATGGTGGTTGAAAGACTCCTTTTTGCGGCACTTTTTAAATCTGGGGGTCATGCAGGTTTGGGGCTCATGCTGCGTTCCAGGACAGGGATATTCAATGTCCAGTTCAAGTAACATGATGGTTCAAATCATACTGCCTTCTGGCACTTTTTAATTTGTGGGTGATGCAGGTTTAAGGGTCATGCTGTGGTATAAGACAGGGATAGTGAATGGTCTGTGACTTTTTTTCTGTGACTTTTATAACCTAAGTGTGTTGCCTAAGATGTAGCACGTATCCATTTGACTGTTGTGGATGTTAATTTCAGCTTCTCCAGCCTTGTTTGGGTGTAATAATGAAGGTGTTGTTGCTCTCCCATAGACTTTAATGGTAATCGCTCATAATCGATGCTCACTATCGAAAAACCTTATCGATAGCGGCCGAGTATCGACTATCGCTCGATCTCAAGTTCCAACGCAATCGCTCAACACTACTAGACACACATATGAATGTGGGTTGGTAAAACAAGGCGCATTACTGCTCGAACAGGCAGACCTATTTCATTGTGGTCTGCCAGAGCCAGAGTAGTCGAAGTGGAGGTGGATTTGTTGTTAGGGGAAAAAATTTTCATTATTTCTCAACTTAAACCAGTACAATAATAAAAAGTAATTTATGATAATTATTAAAGTATTAAATTATTTAAATTTAATTAAAAATGTTATCATATAAAATTAATATAAAAATATATAATATCCCAAATATATAAAGATATCTATTATAAAATATATTTAAAATTAATGGAATCTAAAACTAATTTTACATTAAGTAACTAGTGATGAGCGATTACGTTGACTATCGTCATCTTGCCGATAGTCGATATGGGCAATTATCAAGACGATTTCTCATAGTCGATAATAGATTATCGCCGATGACCATTAAAGTCTAAGGGAGAGGAACAACACCTTCATTCTTACACCCAAACAGGGCTGGAGAAGCTGGAATTAACATCCACAACAGTCAAATGGATACGTGCTACATCTTAGGCAACACACTTAGGTTATAAAAGCCACAGAAATAAAGTCACAGACCATTCACTATCCCTGTCTTGCACCACAGCATGAACCTTAAACCTGCATCACCCACAAATTAAAAAGTGCCAGAAGGCAGTATTATGTGAACCAACATTTTACTTGAACTGGACATTGACTATCCCTGTCCTGGAACGCAGCATGACCCTTAAACCTGTCTGAACCACAGATTAAAAAGTGCCGGAAAAAGGAGTCTTTCAAACACCATTTTAGTTTCACTGGACATTGACTATATCTGTCCTAAACCACAGAATGACCCTTAAACCTGTCTGACACACAGATTAAAAAGTGCTGGGAAAAGGAGTCTTTCAACCACCATTTTAGTTTCACTGGACATTGACTATACCTTTTCTGGGCCACAGCATGGGCCCCAAACCTGCATTAACCCCAGATTTAAAAAGTGCCGGAAAAATGAGTCTATCAAACAACATTTTATATTTACTGGACATAGACTATCCCTGTCCTGAGCCACAGCATGAGCCCCAAACCTGCATGACCCCAGATTAAAAAGTGCTGGAAAAAGGAGTCTTTGAACCACCATTTTAGTTTCACTGGACATTGACTATACCTGTCCTGTGCTACAGCATGACCCCTAAACCTGTTTGACCCACAGATCACAAAGTGGCACTATGCTATTTTGTACAGTGACTGTCACTTAGTATATTTTTTGGTAACTGACATTTGTTTACAGAATTTATTTAGGGAAGTTTTATTTATATTTTTACATTATTATCATTTTGCTTTTTTTTTCAAGTGTGATAACATACAATATACACCCCTCCCTGCACTATCTAAATGTATTTATTACACATGTAGATATGTTAATTCGTCCGCACACCCCATAAGTAATAAAAATATCCTAATCATCCCCAAAACACTTCTTAGTTGAGAAGACATTTGCCCTCCTGGCTTCTGAGAGTGATTCAGCCAATCAATTCAATGGTTTCATTTTTCCTCCAAATCCTTCTTCAGTGATTAGGGACAGACTCCTCTGGAGATCAAATGATGCGACCCCATAGTGACTCCAGCCCCAGAAAATTTTAAGCCTCAAATTGTGCAATTTGTGTCCAGCCCTGGAGCCCTTTTGACACTACTTAACCTCACAGAAATCACCTTTTTCAAAATCTGATTTTTTAGAGAAATTTGAAGCTCTCCTGATTGCCCCTAACGGTGAGAGCCAATGCTGCCGTCAGCCATCTGTTAACACGGAGGTCCAGCTGCCAGGGCCAGACTTACAGTGGGTGTGGTGAGAGCCCTGGCTAGCATCTGTCATCTATTAACATGGAGGTCCAGCTGCCAGGGCCAGACTTACAGTGGGTGCGGTGAGAGCCCAGGCTAGCGTCTGTCATCTATTAACACGCAGGTTCAGCTGCCAAGGCCGGAGTTACAGTGGGTGCGGTGAGAGCCCAGGCTGGCGTCTGTCATCTATTAACATGGTAAAAATGCCCTTATGATGCAGCAACGAAAACAGTCGTGCTGAAGCAGAGTGCGAAAGCTGAAGTGTGAGGTAAGACCTCCAGCCTTCCTCAGTACACAGTCAAGACCTGGGTAGCACTTGCTCCTCCGTATGAGTGCGGACCAATTGAGCTTCACTTGGAAATACTTGTGGTTAACGCTCCTGTTCCACCCAGGTGCCCTTTTTATTGGCATTCTTTTTCTCATTTTACTCAACGTGCTGGAGGAAATTGTCTCTGTTCTTTGTTTTCTGTCCGTGCTCCATACTCCATGTCCTCTGAATAACCTAAATATGGTCAAGTTTTCCTGTACCTTCCTTTTACAATTCAGAGGAATTTTTTTACCAGCTATTTTTTACATGCCAGTTTTTTAGTAGTTTAATTCTAGAAAACACATTTTTAAAATAGGATGGAATCCCACCATGTCTTATTTTCTCTTTGTATTAAATGGGTTGTCTCAATACAGGGATTGCTAGCTATATTAAAGATCTTGCAAAAACAAGTCATTTTGCAACATGTGTCCATTAACAGTGTCCCCCTCCCTATTCCTTTTTCTGACAGCACCCTTCACCCTTGAGACACTCTTGACAATTGTGAAGAACAAATTGTCTGTTAGAAACAAAAAAATATTATCATAGGACCTGTAGTATAGCTGCATGTCACAGCAAAATGCCCCCAAAAATTCATAAGCATGACCGCTGAGCCACTTTTGACAATTTGTGAAGAACAAATGTCTGTTAGAACAACATTTTTTTATAATAGACCTGGTAGTATAGCTGCAATTCACAGCAAAATGCCCCCAAAAATTCAAAGCATGACCCTTGAGCCCATTTGACAAATGTGAAGAACAAATGTCTTTTAAGAAACAACATTTTTTAGAATGAGTACCTGTAGTGTTGCTCATTTCAAAGCAGCATACCCCAAAAAATTATAAAAATTACTTCTTAGCCAATGTTTAATAAATTGTGAGGGAAAAAGCCACTTAGAAGGCACATTTCTGTTCCAAAGGACAATGATTATAGCTGTATCTCACAGCAACATGACCCCAAAAAATTATAAATCATTACTTCTCAGCACTATAAAAATTGTGAGGAGAGAATGCCCACTAAAAGCCACATTTCTATTCCAAAGGACCATAATTATAGCTTATCCTCACGGCAACATGACTCAACATTGACAATGTGAAAACTTCTAAAGATGAACTGAGTAAATGGAATACGGTTTTGTCATGAAACCTTGCTGTCTTTACAGTCTCCTCACAGCAAAACCAGCAAATGAACTGTTGGGAACTGAGAATAAAAATTGCAGTAAGAAATTATCATTTTAAAAAAATTTTTTCAAGAGGACCATTTCCTGTTTGAAGAGGAATGTGAAGTAGGACCGCAACTAATCGTTGACCTCGGCAATTGGGGGCCACAACATATCAGATATCATGCCTGATTCATCTTGATGAAAGTGAAACGATCCACATTATCTGTGGAAAGCCGATGCGTTTTGTCTGTAATGACTCTCCAGCGGTGCTGAGATCCACTCAGAATGAGCTGGCTGCTTGGCAGGACAACACCTCTATGGCGTGGCGACAAGCTCGGGCCATTTCGTCCATTGGATACCCAGAAGTCTATTGGGTCCCGAACACATACAAAACATCCAGGTGTTGAGACGCAGATAGTCGTGCACCATGATCTTAAGCTGGTCTTGTGTGGTTAGATGTGGCCCTGCAATTGCATGCGATTGGTGAGGTGGTAAATAAAGATTGCAGAGGTCACCCATTAGGCTTCTGCCACTTGCATGCTGCTGCTGCTGCCGCTACGGCTGCTTGCGCTCACTGCTGTCAAGTCGCTGCGTGTTCCACCGTGACATTTGAAGAACGCGAAGCAACGCAACAAATGTCTCCAGTTGATCAATCACAAGGTCATCCATTTCCTGCATTTTTTTACTCTCAATTTGGGTGGTTGGATAGGAATGTCTGATTTTGTTTTTTTACCGGGGATCCAGAGTTGGCCACTCAGTAACTGTTGTTCATTTGATGGCCTTAATGCGAGGATCTAATGTTGGAGGAAATGAGCACCCAGCACTCATGTGAGAGATGGAGCACTTGATTTCCCAAGCTCTGGGTCGAGGGCAACTAGCAAAATCATCTCCTCATCTTCCTCCTCCGCCTCATAATGTCGCGCCAACCTCTTTCCATAGGCAGGGACGTCGTAACGTCGGTGTCCTAGTGAATACCTCCTCCTCTCGCTCGCTTCCTCCGCACAGCTTCAACACAGCCTGACTTGCCTGAGATGAATGCACCCTGAGAGGCTGAGGCGCCGCCTTGCCTAGCCTGGACCCCGAACCACTGCCTAATGAAGACCGATTAAAATTGAGAACTTTCGGGCCTAAGTGGGACATCGACGAAGAGAAAGGCTCCGTGTCCGCATCTTGTTTTCGTCTCCTCCTCTGTTGCTGGCGGGACCTGATGTTTCAGAAGTTTCAACAGATCGTTACCAGACTAAGATCACCACTATGCACATGCTGACAAGGGCATCATCCGCACTGACCATTTTGTGGCTTCTTCAAAACTGGCCAAGATGGTGCAAGATCTTTCACCTGCCCTCCACTCTCGGTGGCTCAACACCCCGAGGTCCGCACCACTGCATGCAGCCATGTGTCAGCTACATACTGCGTAATGCATTGCGCTGCTCCCACAATCGCTGAGCATGTGGGAGGGTGGAATTCCAGCGTGTGCCACTCAACAAAGAACGGTTGAACGGGGAGGCCGAGCTGACGCTGCAACGCAGCCAGAGTGGGACGATGCAGGGTGCGAACGGCGGAAGATGCGAACTTAGACCTCGACCTTCTTCAGCAGGCAGTCCAAACCCGGGGGAATAGCGCTTTAGAAATATCTGGACGTCGAGTTCATGACATGTGCCAGGCAAGGGATAGCTCCAGCCTACCGATCTAAGGGAGGCCAGCAGATTTCGACCGTTATTGCACAACCACCTTGCCTGGCACAAGGTTCTTGTCCACCCAGCCAGAGTAGTGTTTGAGCGTTTTTTATTCGACAAAGTTGAAATCGGCAAGGTTTTTATGGTGATCGAAATTTCCAGATCATGCATAATTAAGTTAAAATGTGGGCATCATCTATTAAGATTGCGCCTTTCGGCGCTTCCGGGGGGGGATTGTATATTTTGGCGGCCAGCAAATCTAGATTACAGAATAGAGCAGGGTGAGATGTGTTGTGCGACGTCATGACTGGAGTGGTATAGGTTGCGATTGGCTGGAACAATCACATGAGACCTCTTTTACATAGACAGCGTTTCCTGTTTCAGCCTCAGTGTCTCTCAGCTTCTCATAGGGATAGGACCTGCGCTGTCTGCCTGTGGCCAAACAGCTCAGCGAAAATTAGTCTATTTCTGCACAGAGAAACCTCTACTATTAGCTTGATCCTTCCAATTAGTTAGATAGGGATTTGAATACATTTATGTAGTTAGCTAGAGAAATTTAAAGCAAATCTACCACGTAATTCACGGCGGTGGAGCGGGGGGGGGGGGGGCCGCGGGACGAACACAGACAAGCTCTATCTAAAAAGAACATGGATAAAGTTCACCAGACTTATGAAGACATTGTAGTGGAATATCTTATTTATTAACAGTTTGCTATTAGAAAATAATTCCTTTGATAATTGGCAACCTGAACTTATATTTGTAAAACATCATTTCTAGTAACTGCAGGTCCTCTTCGTTAGCTGCAAAACGCCACTTTTTATTATCATATACATATCAGCATAGGTGTTCAATTTTACCCTTACACCTGTGTACTGTTGATATACTCCACCTTGCTCTTAAATTACAACCAGCAAATCTTGTAGTCAGGCCACAGTTGTTTGTTGCCAAAAATACCGTGTATGGTAACGAAAACAGTCACTGTGTACGTGTTTTTTGACTTTTTGCGCACGCCAGCACCTGTTTCATTGACCGCAGCATCTATGTAAAGCTTAAAACAGCAATTCTATATTCTCCACAGGTGAATTGAAAGGTGCAAAAATACCGTGTATTATATTTCAAAACATAACAGTTACGTGTTTTTTGACTTTTGCGCACCCAGCACTGTTCATTGACGCAGCCCTCTACTGAAATCTTAAAACATCAATTCTATAATCACCACAGGTGAATTGAAAGTAGCAAAAATACCGTTTATTATATCAAAACATAACAGTACGTGTTTTCTTGACTTTTGCGTACCCGCCCAGCACTTCATTGACGCAGCATCTACGTAAATCTTTAAACAGCAATTCTATATTCACCACAGGTGGATTGAAAGGTGCAAAAAATAACGGTGATTATATCAAAACCTAACAGTTAAGTGTTTTTTGACTATTTTCGCACTCAGCAACAGTTCATTGACGCAGCATCTACTTAAATCATAAAACAGCAATTCTATATCACCACAGGTGAATGAAGGTGTGCAAAAATACAGTTTTATTATATCTCAAAACATAACAGTTACGTGTTTTTTGACTTTTTGCGCACGCCAGCACTGTTCATTGACGGCAGCATCTACGTAAATCTAAAACAGCAATTCTATATTCACCACAGGTGAATTGAAAGGTGCAAAAAATACCCGTTTAATTATATCAAAACATAAAAGTTACGTGTTTTTAGACTTTGCGCACCCAGCACTGTTCAATTGAACAGCATCTACGTAAACTTAAAACAGCAATTTCGATATTCCACCGACAGGTAAATTTAAAGGTGCAAAAATACAGTTTATCATTTCAAACATAACAGTTACGTGTTTTTTGACTTTTGCGCACCCAGCACTGTTCATTGACGCAGCATCTACGTAATCTTAAAACAGAAATTCTATATCACCACAGGTGAATTGAAAGGTGCAAAAAAATACAGTTTATTATATAAAAACATAACAGTTACGGTTTTGAATCTTTGCGCACCCCAGCGAACTGTTCATTGACGAAGCCATCTAGCGTAAATCATAAAACAGCAATTCTATATTCACCACAGGTGAATTGAAAGGTGCATAAAAATACCGTTTATTAGTATACAAACATAACAGAAACGTTTTTTTGGACGTTTTGCCCAGTCCAGATTTGTTGATAGACACCTTGCACGTTAAATTTGAAACCCGAGCAATTTTGTTTTGATTAGAGGGATTTGAGAATAAGCTGTGATTTGCCGTCTTTAATAAGAGACTTTCCAAACAATTCCATACCTTTCTCAATTTTTATATTTCCTGACATGACGAAATGCAGGTGGGTAAGCTAGCAAAGAGAAGGGGGTAGCACATGGAGGTAGAGGTACGAAGAAGGTGCTCCCTTCCTAGTGCTGGCGACAACACGGCATGCCGCGGATCGTCAGTTGCAGGAACCGTGCAGGCGGCTGTCATCGCTGGTTCAGGGCCCTGTGAATCTAGTAACGAACATCGTCGCCAATCGGGTCCTTCAGTGTTTAATGCAACCTGCATCTAGCAAGTCTATACCTTTCCTCGTCCTCAGCAGTCACGGCCTACAAATGTCGTCATCAGGCAATCATCACATCTGTCCACAATGAGCATCCCAAATGTCACCTTCGGTTACACCACCACTGTGGATAATCCCATTTTCCTGAAGACCTCTTTGAGGACAAAATGCGGTTGGTGTCATAAGGCATGTTTAAAAGATCAAGAGGCCAAAAAGATGATTTTCTCTGCTCTGACAGCCGCTTTACAAGGATGCCATCAGAGAGGTGAAGAAGTCCGGTCAATCGCAAAAAATTCCGGGCGTTCGGCAAACGCCCTTGCAGTGCCCCTTGCTTGTAAGCCCGCAGCTCTGGATGCAGAAAGTCAGGACGACCAAGTCACCTGTGTTGATGATGATGAATGATGACGACATGCGGATCATCCTGTCTTTCTGCAGAATTGGCTTGCGAGCGGCTTCACAGTGGACGAGGAGAAAGACGATGGAGGGTAGTGTCAATGAACGGGTCCCGGCCACAAAAAGGGAGAGGGGCGGTCGCAGAAGTCCGCTGATATGATTCCGCCACCACGGTCAGCGCAAACCCCGCTCCTCGCATATACGCCCGTCAAAAAGGTCCAGACCTCCTCAAGCCTGGGCTTCTATTGAACCAGCCTCTGAATCACCAGCATGTCATATCCGCGCCTAAGCCGGTAAACGGCATAGATAGAGGCAATTAACTTAAGTGGTTAACCACCACCAACATGTTCTATCACATGCAGCGATCATGAGTTGAAATGGAGGGAACACTTGCCAGAAAAAGGCCAGACCGACGCCGGCTCCAACCACTGTCACACCCTCATGATCTCTGCCTCCTCCATCCTCCGCCACCACCAAGTTGTTGGGGGTGGGGTTGGCGTTCCTCAGTGCCCCATGTTCTCTCAAGTCATGGTATCAGGATGCAGCCTCCGCTTCACTCACCGTCGCCCGAGTACCACCCAGCACCACCAGAAGACCATCCTACTCCTTCACCTTTTCCCGCCAGTTTGACTGACCTAGCACGCCGTACAGCGGCCATTTCTAGCAGCCGCCCAGCCTTGCTGTCTTCCAGGTTTGGTAGCAATAGAAACACTTTTAACCCAAACCATCCCAAAGCAAAGCCTGAATGTCGCCATTGCAGGCTTTTGGGCCCTGAAATGTTGCTTCCGTCTGGTGGACACAGAATGTGTTTTCCCGCCACGTCATGGCCCTCGCTTGCCCCCAATTAACAATGCCGAGCAGGCATTTCTTGCCCAGGAAAAAGCCTCCCTGCCCTGTCCAGCCACAGTGTCATCTAAAATTTCCAAGCGGTTGGTCTGCATCTGTGTCCGGAAAAGTCCATGGTCACCACCGACACATGGTCTAGTAAGCAACGCCAAGGCCACTATATCTCTGTGACAGCTCACTGGTGAGCTGGATGGATGTCTCTGGGGTGTGACGGTGGCTCTCCAGGCCGTCGCACAGCTCTTCAAAAACTGCACGGTTGGTGCATGGGCTCTTTCCCCAAGGTCCTCTGGTGGCATCCACGTCCCAGAGACACCAGGCCCGTGTTGAAATTAATCTGCCTTGGAGACCGTCCACACACAGGTCAGGACTTGTGGAACGGCTCTAAAGCAACGAGACCGAAGCGCTGTCTGGGTGACAAGAACTTGTGCGAGGGCAAGGTGGTGTGGCTGATAATGGGCGAAATCTGCTGGCCGCCCCTTAAATCGGTAGGCTGGAGCACATCCCTTGCCTGGCACATGTCATGACCTTGTCGTCCAGAAAGGTGCAAAAGAGCAACCCCCGGGTCCTGTGACTGCCTGCTGAAGAAGGCTCGAGGTCTTGAGTTCGCACTTCCGCCGTTTCGCGACCCTGCTATCGACCCGCCTGGCTCCGTTGCAGCGTCCAGCTCGGCCTCCCCCGCAACCGTCTCATTGTTGACGTGGTAACACGCCTGTGAATTCCACCCTACAAAAGCTCCATCGATTGTGGCAGCAGCTCAATGACATTACGCATAACGAATAGACACATGGCCTCACAAGCAGCTTAGCGTACCTCGGGGTGTTGAACCACCGAGATAGGAGGAAGGTGAAAGAGCTCTGCACAATCCTTTACAGTTTTGAAGAAGCCACCAAAATGGTCAGTGCGTGAACAATGCCCTTTCAGCCATGAGCATTGTGGTGGTTAGATCATAGTTCTGGAACGATCGTTGGACACTCTGAAAACAACAAGTCCCGCCAGCGACCGGAGGAGGAGAACCGGAATAGATGCGGACACGGAGCCTTTCTCCCCTCAAATCCACAAGGCCCACAGTTTCACAATTTCATCGTCTTCAAAATGAGGTGGTTCGGGGTCCAGAGCTAGTGCAGGTGGCGCATCAACTCTCAGGGTGCATCATCTCAGCAAAGTCATGGCCTGTGTTTAAGCTATGCCGGAGGCAGGAGAGGAGGAGGAGAGAGGTATTACCTAGACAAACCTGATGATACCGACGTCCCTGCCTGAGGGAAAGAGGTTGGCGCGAATTTGAGGCGGAGGAGGAAGATGAGGAAGATCAGTTTGCTAGTGCCCCCTCAGAACCCATAGGCTTGGGAAATCAAGGCTCCAATCTCTCACATAGTGCTTGGATGCTCCATTTCCTCCAACATGATCCTCGAATTAATGTCCATCAAAATGATCAACAGTACCTGGGTTGGCCACCCTCCTGGATCCCCTGGTACAAAACAAAAATCAGCACTTTCCTGCCACCCACCCAAATAGAGAGTAAAATGCAGGAAATGGAGCCCTTGCTATTGATCAAACTGGAGACATCTGGTTCGTCTGCTCAACCGTTCCTCCAAATGTCACGGTGGAGACAACAACATGCGACGTGAACAGCATTTAGAGTGCCAAGTAGGCGTATCGGCAGCAGAGCAGGACAAGGGGCAGAAAGCCTAATGGGTGACCTCTGGCAATCTTTTTGTTTACCACCTATCACCGACGGCATCGCAATGCAGTGCACACATCCAACACACAGAGATTCAGCTTAAGATCATGGTGCACACCGCTATCTGCGTCTCAAAACCGATGTTTTGCCTGTTTCCGACCAATAACTTCGTATCCAAAATGGACGAATGGCCCTAGCTGGCTCGTCCCGCCATAGAGGTGTTTGTCCCTGCCCAGCAGCCAGCGTCATATCTGAGCGGAATTCAGCACAGCTGGAGGAGTCATTCAGACAAACGCATCGTCTTTCCAACAAATAATGTGATCGTTTGACTTTCATCAAGATGAATCAGGCATGGATCTCTGAGGATGTTGTGGCCCTAAATTGCCGAGGTCACCGATTAGTTGCCCAGTCTACTTCACATTCCTTTTCCAACAGAAATGGTCCCTCTGAAAACTTTTTTATTAAAATGATCATTTCTTACCTGCAATTTTTATTCTCTTTTCCCACAGTTTCATTTTGCTGGTTTTGTTGAGGGAACTGTAAAAGAACGCAAGGTTTCATGACAACGACCGTATTTCATTTACTCCTTTATCTTAAGAAGTTTGTCGCATGTCAAATGGTTTGAGGTCATGTTTGCTGTGAGGATACAGCAATAATCATGGTCTTGTGAATCAGAAAATGTGGCTTCTAAGTTTGCATTTCTCCCTCAAAATTTTTAATAGTGGCTGAGAATTCATAATTATAATTTTTGGGGTCATGTAGACTGTGAATAGAGCAATAATCATGGTCCTTTGTAACAGAAATGTGCTTCTAAGTGGCATTACTCCCTCCAATTTTAATAGTGGCTGAGAAGTCATAGTTTAAATTTTTGGGGTCGATGTAGCTGTGAGATACAGCAATAATCATGGTCCTTTGTCAAGATGGCTCAAGGTGATGGTGCTGTCAGAAACAGGAATAGTAGGGCACACTGTTATGGACACATATTGCAAAATGACTTGTTTTGCAAGATCTTTTAACAAGCATCAACCCCTTATTGGAAACCATTTAATCCAATGAAAAAAAAAAAGAAAACAAAGACATGGGGGACCCATCCTATTTTAAAAAATGTGTTTTCTAGAATTAAAGTACAAAAAACTTGCATGTAAAAAAATAGTTTTTAAAAAAATTCCTCTAAATTATACAAGGGATACAGGAAAACTTGACCAATGTGGGTTATTCAAGGACATGGAGAGGGAGCACGGACAGAGAACAAATACAGAGACCTTTCCTCCAGCACGTTAGTAAAATGAGAAAAATAATCCCAAGAAAAGGGCACCTGGTGAACAGGAGCGTTTAACCACCATATTTCCAATGAATCAATTGGGCCCCCACTCAAAAGGAGGGCAACGCTACCCAGGATTGACTGTGTACAGATGAAGGGTGGAGTTCTCACACTTCCGCTTTCCGCACTCGCTTCAGCAGACAGTTTTCGTTGCTGCATCACAGGGCATTTTAACCTCAAGTTAATAATACGACGCCACCTGGGCTTTTTCCGCACCCATTTAAATCCGGCCCTGGTCAGCGTGGCCCAGGACAGTATGTCAATGTCCGTTCAACTAAAATGGTGGGGTTTAAAGACTCCTTTTCCGCACTTTTTAAATGTGGGGTCATGCAGGGTTTTTTTGGGTCATCTGTGGCCCAGGGCAGGTAAGTCAATGTCCGTAAACTAAAATGGTGGTTGAAAGACCCCCTTTTTTCCGGGACTTTTTTAAATTGGGGGGGTCATGCAGGTTTGGGGCTCATGCTGTGGCCCCGGACAGGTATAGTCAAAGTCCAGTGGAACTAAAAATGGTGGTTGAAAGACTCCTTTTTCCGGCACTTTTTAAATGTGGGGGTCATGCAGGTTTGGGGCTCATGCTGCGTTCCAGGACAGGGATATTCAATCTCCATTCAATAACATGATGGTTCAAATTATACTGCCTTCTGGCACTTTTTAATTTGTGGGTGATGCAGGTTTAAGGGTCATGCTGTGGTACAAGACAGGGATAGTAAATGGTCTGTGACTTTTTTTCTGTGACTTTTATAACCTAAGTGTTGCCTAAGATGTAGCACGTATCCATTTGACTGTTGTGGATGTTAATTTCAGCTTCTCCAGCCTTGTTTTTGGTGTAATAATGAAGGTGATGTTGTGCTCTCACCATAGACTTTAATGGTCATCGCGCATAAGCGATGCTCACGATCGAAAAACCTTATCGATAGCGCCCAACTATCGACTATCGATCGATCTCGATAGCCAACGCAATCGCTCAACACTACCAGCCAGCGCTCGGTCTCGTTGCGGAGAGCCGTCCACAGCTCCTGATCTGTGTGTGGACGGTCTCCAAGACAGATTAATTTCAACACGGCCTGGTTCTTCTCTGGGCCCGTGATGCCACCAGAGACCTTGGGGGAAAGAGCCCTGCACCATCCCTGCGGTTTTTGAAGAGCGGCGTCGAGCCTGAAGCCACCGTCACCCTCAGAGACATCCACCCAGCTCACCCAGTGAGCTGTCACAGAGATATAGCGGCCTTGTGCCGTGCTTACTAGTCCATCTGTCGGTGGTCAGATGGACTTTTCCGGACAAAGATGCAGACAACGCGCTTTAAATTTTAGATGAAACGTGGCTGGCCAGGGCATTGACGGCTTTTCTGGCAAATAAATGCCTGCTCGGCATCTGGTATTGGGGGCAGGCAAGGGCCATGACGTGGCAGAACCCATCTTTTGTCCACCAGACGGAAAGGCAACATTTCCAAGGCCAAAAGCCTGCAATGCCGACATTCAGGCTTTTGGCTTTGGGATGGTTTGGTTTAAAGTGTTTCTTCTGCTCCCAAACCTGGAAGACAGAAGGCTAGCTGCTAGACTGGCCGCTGTACGGCGTGCAGGTCATCAAACTGGCGGGAGGAGAAGGGCTAGGATGGGTCTCTGGTGGTGCTGGGGTGACTCGGCGACGGTGGAGGCTGAAGCGAGGCTGATCCCTGATCATGAACTCTGAGAGACGTGGGCAGCTGAGCAACGCTTGGTGGTGGCGGAGTAGGAGGAGGCGGAGACAGAGGGTGTGACAGTGGTTGGAAGCCCGCGTCTGTCTGGCCTTTTTTGGCCAAGTGTTGCCTCCATTTCAACTCATGCATTCGCTGCATGTGACTAGACAATGTTATGGTGGTTAACACCTAAGATTCTTGCCTCTACTTATGCGTTTACGGCAAAGGCGGCATATGACATTGCTGGGTGAATCAGAGGCTTGCTCAATGAAGGCCCAGGCTTGAGAGGTCCTGGACCTTTTTGACGCGATAAGCGAGGAGCGGGTTTCCGCTGACCGTGGCTGGCGGAATCATATCAGCGGACTTCTGTGACCGCCCCTCCCTTTTTGAGGCGGGACCCGTATGACACTACCCCATCGTCTTCCTCCTCGTCCAGTGATGAAGCGTTTGCAAGCAAATTCTGCAGAAAAGACCACGATGGATCCGCAATGTCGTCATCATCATCATCATCAACACAGGTGACTTCGTCGTCCTGACATTCTGCATCCAGGAGCTGCGGGCTACAAGCAAGAGGCACTGCAAGGCATTGCCGACCGCCTGGGATTTTTGCCGATTGACCGACTTCCTTCTCCTCCTCTGATGGCATCATAACTGGCGTCAGAGCAGAGAAAATCATCCTCTAAGTCCTCTTGATCTTTTAACATCCCTTCTGACCCCAACCGCATTTGTCAATCAAAGAGATCTTCAGAAAATGGATTATCCACAGTGATGGTACACGAGTTGACATTTGGGCTGCCTTCGCTTCATGTTGGATGGATGCCTGATGATGCTGATGACGACATTTGTGGCCGTGACTGGGAGGACGAGGAGGTAAGACTGCTGGATGCAGGTTGCATTAACCACTGAAGAACAGATTGGCGACGCTGTTCGTTACTGAGATTGATAGGGCCCTGACCCAGCGATGACAGGCCTGATGGTCCTGCAACCGACAATCCGCTGGCTTGCGTGCTGTCGCCAGCACTGGAAGGAGTACCTTCTCTCGTACCTCTACCTCCATGTCCTACCCCCCTCTTTGCTCGCTTACCACCTGCATTTCGCTCCATGTTCAGAAAGATAAAAATTTGAGAGGGTATGGAAGAGTTTTGGAACGTCTCTGATTAAAAGACGCAAATGACAGCTATTCTCAAATTCCTCAAATCAAAACAAAATTGCTGTATTGAAATTTAACTGCAAGGTGGCTCTATCAACAAATCTGGACTGGGCAAAAGTTGCAAAAAACACGTATCTGAAATGTATACGGATAATAAAAGGTATTTTTGGCACCTATCAACCTGTGGTGACTACACAATTGTTGGATTCAAATTTAACTGCATGGTACCTCTATCAACAAATCTGGACTGGGCAAAAGTGCAAAAAACACGTATCTGAAATGTATACGGATAATAAAAGGTATTTTTGGCACCCATCAACCTGTGGTGACTACACAATTTCTGGATTCAAATTTAACTGCAAGGCACCTCTATCAACAAAGCTGAACTAAGCAAAATTGAAAAAGAACACCTATCTGAAATGTATACTGATAATCAAAGTGGAGTTTTGCACCTAACAAATAGACCTGCAGTTATTAGAAAAGATCTGTATCCTAATATAAGTTCAGGCTGCCCAATATCCAAGTAATATTTCAACAGTAAACTGTTAATAATAAAGCTATTGCAATGCAATGTCTGCAATACAATATCCAGTATTCTTTAAAGAGCTTGTTTGTGTTCTCCCGCGGGTCTCCCTCCCCCGCTCCCCCCGTGACTTTACAGCGGTAGATGCTCCTTTAAAATTCTCTGCCTAACTACCTAAAATCTGCAAATCTCTGATCTAACTGAGTTCTAAGGATCACAGCTAAAAGTAGAGCTGTCTCTGTGAACAAATAGAATAATTTTGCTGAGCTGTTTGCACAGAGGCAGAGCGCACGTCCTACTGCTTTGAGATACTGACACACACTGATCATGAACAGGAAGGGCTGTTCTATGTAAAACGAGGTCATGTGATTTTTCCAGCCAATCGCAACCATACACATCCCAGTCATGACGTCGCACACACATCTCACCCTGCTCTATTCTGTAAGCTGATTTGCTGGCCGCCAAAATGACAGGAAGCGCCGAAAATGGCGCGATATTAATAGATTATGCACAGATTTTAACCTAAATTATCGCGTGATCTAAAAAATCCAATCAACGTAAATACCGTGCCGATTTCAACTTTGTCGATAATAATCGCTCAACACTACTATTGACCACAATAATATGTTACAAAAGGATAGTTTTCATATACCTCAGATTATTATTAGGTATACAGTATCTCACAAAAGTGAGTACATCCCTCACATTTTTGCAACTATTGTATTATAACGGGACAATACTGTAAATATGAAACTTTGATATAATGTAAAGTAGTCAGTGTACAGCTTGTATAACAGTGTAAATTTGGTGGGCCCTCAAAATAACTCAGCACACACCTTTCAATGTCTAAACTGCTGGCAACAAAAGTGAATGCATCCCTAAGTGACAGTGGACAAATTGTGCCCCAAGTGTCAATATTTTGTGTGGCCACCATTTTTCCCAGCACTGCCTTAACTCTCTTGGGCATGGAGTTCACTAGAGCTTCACAGGTTGCCACTTGCATCCTCTTCCACTCCTCCATGACAACATCACAGAGCTGGTGGGTGTTAGAGACCTTGCGCTCCTCTACCCTCTGTTTGAGGAGGCCCCACAGATGATCAATAGAATTTAGGTCTCGAGACATGCTTAGGCAGTCCAGCAACTTTGCGCTCATTTAACAAGGCAGTGGTCATCTTGGATGTGTGTTTGGGGTCGTTATCATGTTGTAATACTGTCCTGCAGCCCAGTTTCGGAAGATAAACTGTCATGCTCTGCTTCAGTTTGTCAAAGTACATGTTGACATTCATGTTTATCTCAATGAACTGTGCTCCCCACTACCAGCAGCAATCATGACACTCCCACCACCATGCTTGACTCTTGGCAAGACACACTTGTCTTTGTACTCCTCACCTGGCAGAAAAGGATACTACGGACATGGATTACCGGAACCATGTCCTGTGGTCTGATGAAGCCAAGATAAACTTATTTGGTTCAGATGGTGTCAAGTGTGTGTGGTGGCAACCAGAGGAAACGTTATGGGAGCCAAAGGCTAACATCTTGGACTATGAGTTGGTGCTGAAATTTCTCCAGTTGAGAAAAAGGGTGAAGCCCAAGGGGGGGTACTGTTACGAGTGCCCCCGCTACCCATGATGCAGGTTGCGGGCGCCCTCGTACCTCTGGCGTTTCGCAGCCACAGCACTAGTACCGGTCCCAGCATAACTCAAAGCAATCCTCCTGTGGGTCGTTTCCTCCTAGAGCACATGCGTCTCAGTTCTGCTAAATTCCTAGTTGTTTCCTTAGTTATACCGTGTACCGTTTACCTCCATCCCTTGACCACGAACCTTTGCCACCTGTCCTGACCTTCCTGCCTATCCCCAACTACGAGTTTGCTTTACAATTCTGTACCACTCTGCACCTCGGCTGCCACAAGCAAGCAAGTCACATCAGGGGTAGCGACCTGGTAGGACCCACACCGCAGCAAGCCCAACCTGCCTTGCGGCGGGTTCTGGTGAATACTGGGACCTACTTAGATTCCGCTCCCTGGCGTGGATTATACCACCGCTTCCAGTGGTCCTGAGGATCCACTTCTCCATAGCCATTATAGGAATATATATATATATATAATATAAAGGAATATAAATGCAATATTAAGTTGTATTTCCCTGTTATCATCTGCTGTGTTCCAGTGAATAATGGATAAAAATTGAAAATTTGCAAGAAAAGTGAAATTTTGAAATTTCACCTCTTCTGTGCTTTCATTTCTATGAAACACCTAAAGGGTTAACACAATTTCTAAGTATTGTTTTGAATACCTTGAGGGGTGCAGTTTCTTAGATGGAGTCATTTATAGGGTTGTCTAACATAAGGGCCCCTGAAAGCCATGTGAGAACTGGACTGGTCCTTAAAAAATAAGTGTTACAAATTTTCTTGAAAATAATAAAATTTGCTACAAAATTTAAGAGCACACTAATGTCCTAAAAAATAAGAGATTGTTTAAAAAATGATGCTGACATAAAGTAGACTTATGGTAGTTGTTTGTTAATTATTAATTTGTTGGGTATAACTATTTGTGCTACACGCAGAAATTTTTAAACTTTGAAAATGGCTAATTTGTCCAAATTTTCACAATAGGATTATTTCAACAAAAATTAATTGCTAACTTAAAGTACAATGTGTCACTAGAAAACATTCTTAAATTCACGTGAATAGGTAAAACCATTAAATAGTTATTCTGCAATAAAGTGACACGTCAGATTTGAAAAAAGGGCTTGCTCCTTAAGTCCAAAACAGGCTTAGAACATAAAGGGAATGTGTCATCAAAAATGACTTATTGTTTAACTCACATTTTTATGTTCAACACATTTTTTAAGAATGTTTGGTTATTTATTTATTTTTTTTCCATATCACTTTCAATATTTTTTATTAATTCTTAAGTCCTGCAGTTTTCACTTTGGCCACTATGCCTAATAATAGTCTGACACTTTCTGTTCTGTAGAGAAAGATTCTCAGTTGTTTGCTCATTATCAGCACAAAGAGGGTCAAACGGAAAGGAGACACCATTGTGAATAGATAACACAGGATCCACCAGTCACAAGAGGAGATAGTCACAGTTCACCCTTTCACCTCCCTGCACACTGATTTCTTACCAGGTCACAGAGCATGACTAGAAAACTCTCCTATAGAAGTGAATGGGACTGAGTAAGTCTTAAGTCTCCTATGTGCATGAAGCTACTGTAAAGCATCTCTCTGACTGCTGTTAAAGCAGTGCAAACAAGGCCTAGTAGCCAAAGTGAAAACTGCAAGACTTAAGAATTATTAAAAAATATTGAAAGTGATTTGAAAAAAAAAAAAAAAAAAAAACAAAAATTCCTAAAAAATGTGTTTAACATAAAAATTGGACTTAAACAATGACATTTTTGATGACACATTCCCTTTAAGGGGGTAAGCAATGGTTGCAGGTTGAGAAAACAACCATTTACTGTAAAAATTAAAGCCTTTTTTGGCAATTGAACTGCGTTAGCAGATGTGCAGTGACCATCCTTATGGTTTGAATCCCCATATGCAATAGGGTTCGTTGAACTATTAGTCCCCTGATTCGTTTTTGTGGTAAGCTGCATGACTGTACCGTTTTAGTCCACTCTAGCACACCTCTCACATCCATGGCACATAGTGCTCCACAGTTTCCTTGTTATTTGCAAAGGTGCCGTTGTCCACTCATGATACACGTTCACTACCGCAGCACGTAAACAGTTTACAACCTACGCAGTTTCAGAAATATTGCTACTTTAGGCTTTAAAGCCAATTATCATCTTCTTTTGAAACTCTTATAAATTGCCCTTTTTATCCATCACAAGCGATAATGAATAAATGTGCAGACAGCCTAACGCACACCTTTTATACTCACCAAGCCAGCTCACAACACGTAATGAGCCTTAACTATATTTATAGTTAAACATGATCACCATGAACAGAGCCAGAACTAACATTTTCTTAAATAAAGGAAAATAATCTATAGACTCCATTTACTTTATACTTAAACTTGTAACATGTAGTACTTCACATTGCATGTAGTAGGTAGAACATCAATACGATGGTGGTTTCTTTATAAACATATTTGTATGATAAAAATTCAGGAAATAATAATTCAGTGCTACATATTTTCTAAGGGGGGATTGTATGATTTATTGAACAAATCATATTTTCTTGTAAATTAAATACACAATTGAAATCACTTGAGAATGAGACCAAGACATTTACAATACAACATCTTGTACACAAACAGTTTTCATGTGATTTATAGAACATTACCCTCATAAATCTCCCATCTCAAAAGTACAGCATACAAATGTACTATTTTCCTAGAGGGAATAGATATGAAAAATTGTATTATCCAAATTTAATAAGTTCATGCCTCAATCTGCTTCTTAATAATTGTAGGCTTCTTCAAGATAATAGGAACTGAATCATAAAACCACAAAATTTAGAGACAAAGATTGTTTTGATTGAAAGTCTTTCTTTTTTATTCTTTTTTTTTCTTTGTTTTAGATGTCGGGTAATGATCTACCAGCTTTGAGAACCAGTAATGGAGAGTGTAAAACTAAAATATATTTCACTTCATATAATGTGAAGATGCAATATTCTTGCCAGCTTCCTATAGTTCAGGATCGTTTTGGATAGATCCTTGTCTGCTTTCAATGTATTGGACTGTGGTCTCCTCTTTGCTAGTTTTAACAGGAGATTGTAGTATAGTTATGAGCCACTGACTTGTCTAAAAGGGTTTTCTCACTACAATGATTATGCTGGGAAACAAACAAAAATTTTTTTGAAACCAGGTGTCATTTTCAGAATTGGCACCCCAAACATACTCAAAAAGGGTTCCAAATTTTAAGGCACCAAAATAAGTGTTGAGTGTTAGCTCTCAATATGTAGATACAGGTTATTGAAAACTTTTTCTAAATACATTGCTCTTTTAATATTGCAATGATGAGAAGATAAGAGATTTTAACTGTTGTGAGTGCACATAAGTGTCTCTAGGTTACCATCCATATCTCCCTTCCTGATAGACAGAGAGCAGGGAGTGACATCACCAGGGCCAAAATGAGCAAAGTCTTTTTCTTTAACAAGATTAGATTGTTTAATTGTTTACCTTTGTAAAGCACTTGTTTTCACTCCTGGGAGGTCTGTAGCCATTGCTTATTTACAGATTATGCTAATCTCTCCTACAGAACAATAGCCTGACTAGAAAGTGTGAGGCTGTTGTTCTCACCATGCTGTTTCACAGAGCCTACAGCAGCTGTAGATTCATGCACCCTGTCTCTTCCTGGTTAGGCTGTGGGTAGTTCTATAGCAGTGATTAGCATATCAGCTCTGTATTTACAGCTCTTCTAGTTGCACTGATATGAGAGCAATAGATGTTATCTATAGTGCAGAGAGTTTTCAGGGCTCAAAGTAAACAAATGTAATTAATCTCCTTTGTCTGTTAGAAATAATATACTCTGTTCTCAAGTGGCAGTCCTGTGTGCTGACCTGTGGTGATGTCACTCCTTGCTATTAGATAAGGCAAACAGCAGAGAACGCAGGGGATACTATATAGTATTTATATAGTATTATATAGTATTTACATAGTATTTTGTCACTGTGCACCTCTTTTGTCTATTTTTTATTGATTTTTATTTTGTATTTTTTCTTATTTTGTAGTGTGGTTATTTTCCTTTAAAGATGTATTGTTATATGTTTTAGGTAGACTAGGGTTGTCTAGGGTTTGGTGGTATTAGGTTCGAGAGTGGGGTCGCCATTTTTCAGGGCGGTATACCCACTTTTCCCTAGGTCTTATAGTACTTAGGGATTTCTAGGGACTTTTCAGGTCCTTTTTTTATTTGTATATCTCAATAAAGGTTATATTTTAGCCTGAAGGCATTTTTTTTGATGAGTGGTTGTTCTTTTTGGAGTTTTAAAATGCAAAGTAGGTCAAAAGAAGAGACTGTCCCTCCAAAAGAGCTACAAGTTTTAGGATACTTTGTGCTTTGTTTTTCTTCCTTGTTTCTCTAAGCTCAGTCTCAGTGCATGCCTTTTCTTTACTTTCTCATGTTGAAAACTATAAGGGTATGTTCACACGATGTACTGCGGCTCACACTAATACACACGCACTCCCATGGCGCAGCGGGGTTGGCAACTCGCCAGCCCCATTGACATGCATTACTCACGGCGCGTATTCGCTGCACATACTTGACATGTCACTTATCTCCCTGCGTGTACAATACGATCGGATTGTACGAGCGGGGAGAGGAGGCGTAATCCATAGTTTTCTATGTGAGCTATTGATTGGGCGCATTTCCCCACGTATTAAGCACAGTACGCCGTGAAATACGCGGCAAAGAATGCCCCAAAATAAGCCATGTGAACATACCCTAAGAGGCAGGAATAAAGGGGCATTCAAAGGCTGCCCTGGAAAAAAGGCAAACCTCTTATGGGCTTAACACAGAGCTGTTCCCTGTGTATTAAGACACCCAGAACTTTTGAACTTCCTGTCTTCAAACAGCTGATGTACAACTGCTAGAAGATCACAGAAAATGTAACTTAAGTACTTTTCAAAAGAATTAAAAGGGGTCATCATGCATCACAGACAGCTTCAGATTCACACTGTCTGGTCAGGCTGTGTCTAGTTTTATAGTAGCGATTAGCATATTAGGCTCATCTATAACTATCTGGGCATTACAAAGACATAGGTGCCGGAAATGTACTATGTACTAAAAACAACTACAGACCACTGAGGAGTGAAAACAATGGCTTATAGAAAACAAGCAAGTTAATCTGGTTAGAGATAAAGGGTGACATGTATGAAAACTGTCTAGGTCTAAAATTCACTTTTTCGCCCATAGCAACCAATCAGAGCACCCGTTTCATTTCATAAATGAGAGGGGCGCTCTGATTGGTTGCTATGGGAAACAAAGTGAGTTTTAAACCTAGACAGTTTTCATACATGTGGCGCAAAGAGTCTGTTCTTTCTGACCATAGTGACGTCACCATCTGCTCTCTTTTTAATCAGAAAGGGAGATATGGAAAGTAATCTAGAGACACTTGTGTGCACTCAGAGCAGATAAAATATCTCTTATCTCCTGACCATTGCAACATTGCAATGTGTTTGGAAAAAGTCTTGATTTGCCGTTCCCTAAATGCTGAAAACCAATCATTGTAGTGAGAAAACCCCTTTCTCCTTAGAAGATGTATTACTTAAAAAATGTTTTTCTATTGGAAAACCCCTTTAAAGCGTTAGGTGCATTAGCCAATCTTTATCTACTGCCTGTGTGTTGTTCAGTGAGATAGATAAGGATTCCTCTGAAAGTATAGAGGTTATCAGAATACTAACAGCAGCACATATTCAGCATATTTCAGATGATGATCATATGGGAGGCTTCTGCATGTAAAACCACATTAATAGAACCTATAAACAAAACAAATAACCTACTATATTGGCTGTATTTGCTTTACCTCTTACAAATATCATTAACATATCAGCTATGTTCTTCTTTTATTAAATGCCATATTGATGCTTTGTCTTTCTAACTGTTTTATGTTTATTGCATACAAATACCTCACACATCACTGCTACCACATTCTCCACCTAGAAGATCAATAACACAACAAGGTATTATGTGGATCTTTTTTGCAATGTAAGATCCTTACTTGTGAATTATGACTCATGCAAGTTACAACAGTAACAAAACAACACATGAAAATGATGCCTACAATCACTGACATACTTTCCCTTGTGAGCTACTATTGTGTCTTTAAATGGTGATATGCTGTATGAAAAATAAGTGTTGTGAAACAAAATATGGAAATATACAGAATCAAATACTAAATTTGAGATTAATAAGATAATAAAATCTTGTTATGTTTTACAGGAATTTTTTTTCAGAAGTGTGATATTTATTAGTGAAAACAACTATGGGCCTCCTGTATAAAAATTGTCTGGGTCTAAGACTTTTTGTTTGCAAATAGCACCCAATCGGGGGTCCCCTCTCATTTCATATAGTGCTCTGAGAAAATGAAAGTAGAGCTCTGATTATTTGCTAGGTGCAACAAAAAAAAAAAAAATCCTACACGGTTTCGTACATGTCCACCTATGAGTGGTGTGCCTAAAATCTATTACATAACATTACATATGTTGTGTCATATAGCTACGCTAAGTTATCACTCTGGTTGAGATGTAAATGAAAAATTATGAGGTATGTCATGTGAAAACAAGAAAATTGTAAATTATTTAATAATTATAATAAAAAATAAAAATAAATAATACGTGTTATGTTCATAGCGCCAATGTATTCCGTAGCACATTAATACAGAGGGTACGTGTACAGACAAAATCAGATGGTGCCTTTTCAGATCTCAACGCAGTCCTCTGCCCGTAAGTATGGCAAAGACTGTACTTTTAGCCATGATTCTGTGCCTGTATTATATGCTTTCCATGCACTAGTCTGATTCCAGTGTTGTCTGGGAGAGTGATTTACAGGTTTCCACCACTCCATCTGATTTCTTCTGCTAGACCTAGTGCTGGACTGCAGATCATTTTGGTTGAGTGGGGATTGACAGCTGCTTTCCTCACTCTACTTTCTTCTCTGAAACAGAGCTTGCAATAGTCTCTTGTACTTGAGCTGGCATTTTCTTACCTGTTTGTTTGCTTGGATTTCTGACCCCTGTGCCCGCCTTCTTGACCTCCGTTTCTTATCTGCCGCCTCTGTACCTTGTTTGCCAACTCCAGTTTTGACCTTCTTCTGCTGACCACTCTCTTGTGTCTAACCTTACCTTTTTAGGGACTGCCGTCTAATTGACGCCGACCACCTGGGACTAGGCTGGCAAGTAGGCAGGGTCAGTAGGCAGAGTCAGCGCTAGAGCTCACTGTCTTTCTTTCCCTGTCTGTCTAGCCTGGTTCCAGAGCACCCTCCCATTATCACAAGCCTTAAACATTTTTTCCCTGTCATCCAGATTAGCATGGACGGTATTCAGGACCTCACTACTCGGATAGAGGGCCTGACTAACCTAATATATGACCTGGCTAAGCAGGAACACCTCCTCACCCAACTACAAGCTGATCCTGTTACCACACCCCCTGTGTAGTCTCCATCCCGCAGCTTGCTGTGATCAGGAAGCTGAGCACTAGCCTAATTCCAGTGCTGTCTGTGGGCGTGATTGACAGGTTGCCACCACACCCGTCTGGTTACTTCTGCTAGCCCTAGTGCTGGGCTGCAGATCATTTTGGTTGAGTAGTTATTGACAGCTGCCTTCACCACTCATATTTCTTCCTGAAAATCTGTGTTTTGTATGGTCTGGATGTCAGAGGGCTGTTCCACGTCCACATCCTGGAACTGGACTCTGATATCACTTAAGTAGACCGTTTCTGCTCTGGAACAGCAATAGTCTCTTATACTTGAGCTGGCCTTATCTTACCTGATTGTTTCCTTGGATTTGTGACCCCTGTGCCCACCTTTTTGACCTCTGTTTCTTGTCTGCCGCCTCTGTACCCTTTTTGCCATCTCCGGTTTTGACCTTTTTCTGTTGACCCTTCTCTATTGTGTTCGTCTGTCTTGTTTTTTGTTTTACCTTACCTTAGGGACTGTCATCCAGTTGTCGCCGACCGCTTGGGTTGGGATAGCAAATAAGCATAGTCAGTTTTTGGGGGTCTAGCGCTAAGGTTCACTGTCTTTCTTTTCTTGTCTATTTATCCTGATTCCAAAGCATCCTCACACAGACATTACAAAGAAAACATAATATCACAAGAGAGAACAATGTAGGAGAAAACATTGGTGAAAAAAGGTAAAAGTGCTCGATTTTACAATGGTCCAGTGTCCATATGTTATAAAAATAGGGCAGAACACATAAAGTTGAATAGCTTACCAAGACAGTATCGTGCATACTCATATATGAATACATTTGGGTGCAAGGAGTTGTCCAAGTGCACGTTACCAATCAGTAGCTGCAGTGGTCACATGCCATTGGCTGATATCACTATTCAGAAGTCCTATTAACGCTTACATCATTTAATGGCACTTGACTGCAGTAGGCAGTTATCGGCTACAGCAGTGATGTCCTGTTTGAAAGAAGACCAGAAGAAACAGAAGACTTACAGAGATTGAGAACTGTGCAGAACTCATTTAAGTTTTTTTGTTTTATTTTAACTAATCTGCAGTACCCTAATTAAAAAATCTCTAGTTCCTGCTTTTACCTTACTAACTCTTGGTGTAATTTTGTATTTGGCTGCTACTTTGAAATCGAAGTGCATCCAATATTCAATAACATTTTGTACATGAAATTAGATACAAATATGTAAAAAATATAATTTACTGTGTTTATGCATATAAGCACTGATTTCCTAACACGGCTTTGTGGCATTAGAGAATCTGTAGCCTCAGTGCAGATCTGTCAATCATATTGTAGTTTCACATTCATTAAGCTGCTCAGCATTGCCAGTACTGCAGTACTATATATATTTTCTTTCTTATTATGCATGCAATGATATATGCCAAAATATATTACATTGAGTTGTCCCTCCTGATTCATTTATGTTAAGCTTTCATGTGAGAAACTAAAAACAGAGAAAAATATACTAGGATTAATCATACACTAGGTTTTCGCAAATGTTACTGCACAAAAGAAAAAACTTACCAGGGGGGAACTAGAATTCAAAGGGCCCCATAGCAAAATAATGTAGGCTCCATCATCTAATGATAATAAACTAAAACAGCAGAATATACAGCAATATCTAAAGGTATAAGTAATACAGCCATATTACTGTTATATGGCAGAAAGCCACCAACTATTTTTTCACTAAGAAATGGTACTTGTGCTTGTATCTGATTGGGCCCCCTCAATCTCCGAGCAACATGGCGGCTGTTATGACTTCTATGGCTATAATTATTCCCATGGTGAAGACGAATCATAAACTAGGTTTCTTAAGTGTTGCTGCACAAGAGGAATAACCTACTAAAGAGTTTATGCTTCATTGCTATGTTTACAACAATATCTTCATTTTTAACTTTGACATTCTGACATAAATCCCACCATAAAACCACATCCTAAAAACATTAATACAAACAACAAATGAGAGCTAAATCATATTTGAAGAAATCTTGAAGAAAGGTCAACCCACTGGGATTTGAAGAGGATTATTTGCACGACTGACTCTTATACTTCTTTATACGTCAGTACAGCCACTTGATATGGGCATTAGGGACATTTTCTTATCATAACATTGGACATGTGTTTAGTGCAAGTGTACAGTTTTTAGAAAATGAACAATGAAAGAACAGCACCGAACATACACACACTAGCCTTATGTCTTATGTAATACTTCCACTTTCTACATAAACAAGTAAGACATAAAAATGCATAGATCAGACAAATAACATTTACTTAAAGGGGTAGTGCCACTTTAGAAAATGAGGGTATATCACTACGATATGCCATCATTGTCTGATAGGTGCGGGTCCAACCTCTGGGACCTGCACCTATGTCCTAAACAGCTGAGCATCGCCGCTCGGCTATACTCGGAACTCCCATTCATATACACGTAGAGAGCGGAGAGGTTTTGAGGCTCGTTTAGGAGATAGATAAAGGTCCAAGAGGTGGGACCCTGACCTATTAGACAATGATGGCATATCCTAGCGATATGTTATCAATGTCTAAAGTAGGAAAATTCCTTTAATCTTAAATTAAAATTGACATCTTTAAATTGTTCAGTTGACAACAACTATCAATGAAACAAAAATATTTCAAAATTGTTAGTTACTTGCCGCTAAAACTTGAAGGTTAGGTTTAAAAATTCACAAATCAAATCAATATTAATCCATAGTGAGGGGCAACAAGACAAGTGTTGACCAAAATGTGTCACATTTATTAAAAAAATTCTTATCTGTTTACCTCCTAATTATGCTATAACTTACTTACATGTCATATCCAAAAAACACCAGAAATAGTCAGCACTTCCAGAATAATTTAAAATACCGTATATACTCGAGTATAAGCTGACCCGAGTATAAGCCGAGGCACCTACTTTTGCCACAAAAACCGGGAAAGCTTATTGACTCGCGTATAAGCCTAGAAAATGCAGTGGCTACTGGTGGAAAATGCAGCGGCTACTGGTGAATTTTAAAAATAAAAATAGATACCAATAAAATTACATAGGCAGTTTAATGTCCCCCATAGGCAGGTATAGGCAGTTTCATGTCCCCCATAGGCAGATATAGGCTGGTATAGCCAGTTTCATGTCCCCCATAGCAGATATAGGCAGTATAGGCAGTTTAATTCCCCCATAGGCAGATATATAGGCTGGTATAGGCAGTTTAATGTCCCCCATAGGCAGGTTATAGGCATGTATAGGAAGTTTAATGGATCTCATAGGAATGTATAGGCAGCTATATGTCCCCCTAGGCAGGCTATAGGCAGGCAATTGCCCCCCATAGGCAGGTATAGGTCCTCATAGGCAGGGTATAGGCAGGTATAGGTCGTTATAGGCTGGTATAGGCAGGTATAGGTCCCCCTAGGCAGGCTATAGGCAGGTATAGGTCGCCTAGGCAGGCTATAGGCAGGTATAGGCAGGCATAGGTCCCCTAGACAGGCTATAGGCAGATATAGGTCACCTAGGCAGCCTATAGGCAGGTATATGCAGGGTATAGGTCCCCCTAGACAGGCAATAGGCAGGTATAGGTCCTCTAGGCAGGTATAGGCAGTACTAGGCAGGTATAGGCAGGTATAGGTCCTCTAGGCAGGTATAGGCAGTACTAGGCAGGTATAGGCAGGTATAGATAGTACTAGGCAGGTATAGGGCAGGTATAGGCTGTACTAGGCAGGTATAGGCATCGTTTTAAAACAAAAAACAACCACTTACCTGGATCCCCGCTGCTCCGCCTCCCCGCTGCTCCATCTCCCGGGCGCGCTCCTCGGTCTTCTCGGCACAGGCGGGTGACGTCATCAGGCCGCGCACGCAGCGTGATGACACACACTGCCTGTGCTGGAAACTCTGGACGGCCGCGAGTGTGCGGCCGCCCGGAGTCCACGACAGAGCAGGGAGCGCTCGCTCTCTGCCCCGCAGTGGGTATCTCTTCTCCTGCATGCGCTCCGGAGGAGTCACATGCAGGGGAAGAGATAGCTGACAGCGCACGGGCCACCGCAGCGCCCGAACGCTGTCAGCTGACTCGGGATTCAGTTATATGCGCTCCCTGAGGAGCCGCATATAACTGAAGCGTCCCTGTCAGCGCACGGGCCATCGCAGGGCCCGAGCGCTGACAGTGACTCGCGTATAAGCCGAGTGGGGATTTTTCAGCACATTTTTTGTGCTGAAAAACTCGGCTTATACTCGAAGATTACGGTAATGCAAGATGCACACTGAAATTGCTTACAATGCATGAAATTTTACAAGAAATGGTTAAACCCGCTGCAGATCCCAAAGAGACAGTTAACAATGAATGAATTATTCAAAGAATTTCTGTACATCTTTAGATATGAAATTATAGTTCTTGCACACACTTTTGGATCAAATGTTGAAAGCCCTTTGCCACTAGTTGCCATTGCAAGGTGGCTCGTACAGTGGGAAACTACTTAAAAAATCTATTCTTTGAAAACCTCAAGCCTGAAAGTTGGAGACCCTGGAAACGCACCCAAGAAGGTGAGATATAGATTATGGTCGAATGTAATTGAGTCGTTGGCGCAGAAGGGCCAGTCTAATGCTTTAAGTGTGAAGAATGACGAATATAGAATCGGGTTCTTACTGCAGGTCATACATACGGCACGTCTAGTCCCAATCCGGACAAATCAGGAGTGATTTTAAACTTGGTCTGGTGTTCTAACTGTAATGCGCCAAAGTTTAGTGTCAAAGACTCATAAATGTGTCTACTTCGATGAAAGTAGTGTGACCCAACCCCCCAATGCCCCCAACATTTGACGCATGAAAAAGTGTTGTACAGGCACTGGTGCCTGGTGCCACCGTTTGGAATGCGACTGTTCATACATCTATAGAACAGGTCTACTAAAGCTTTTTGATGCCAGAAAACTGGCACAGCCCCGTTGTTGCATGTCACCCTATGTCCCTTTCTGAACCGAGGCCACCTTATCACTGTTTAAGTTCCCTAGAGGAACTAAATGTTACTGTAAAAAAAAAGTTTAAAAAATAAAAACATACAAAAAAAAACTGTTTTCCATTAACAAAATAAAAAAAATGCAAAAAAATTGATTTCAATATATCTATAAAAGTCTAGTCTAATACAATATTATCTTATTTATCTTATCTTAAGAACTACAAAAAAATCTACGACACCAGAATTGTTTTTTAGTTATTTTGCTTGCCATTAAAAGTGGAATAGTGACCAAAATGTTGCACAAATTCCAGATTTGTACCAAAAAGAACAAGACCTCAAAAAGCAAGCCATCACACATCTGCAATCCCCAAAAATTAAAAAGTTACTGTTATTTTTTTTAATCTGAAATTTTACTAACCCACAGAATAAAGATAGTGTATAAGTTCATTTGCTTGATGATCTCTGTAAAAACAACCTTCCAAAATATTGTGGGTTACTACATCTGTTCTTATGGGTCAGACATACCTTGTTTTTGCACATGACCAGTATAAACATTATGGGCCACATGTATGGTCTAAAACTCACTTTTTTCCCCATAGAAACAAATGGAATAGACAACATGTAGAAATTATAGGAAATTAGCAAGACAACCCTTAAAAAGCAGTGGTTCTGCAGGTAGTGAGACCAGACCTTTCCCGGTTCCATCCTTTTGGCTGTTGTTTTATATCCATGGTTGCTCAATTGTCAGAAACAAGATCCATGAGGGGTGTAGAGGCCCAACATCCAAAAGTTATAAAGGGCAATTGGCTTTTGCAGAGCCCAAGATTGGCGATTGACTTGGTGCCTGTGCTCCTCACGGAGGGAGAGCACGTTCAACTGAGACATGTGCCCGATTGTGACGATTTTGGAGATGTCGTGAAAAACATTTGCTGTCTGTAACATCCTCCGCCTGACGGTTTGGTATTTTGGTTTCAGTAATGGTGTGGGAGGATTTCTTTGGAGGGTGCCATGTGAAAGCCAGGGTCTCTGACGGCTATTGGTACGGATGTGAGGTCTGAGATCATGGTTGAGACATAGGGCGGTGACTGGGCCCTTTGGGTTCTTCTGCTGCATTTAAATCTGGCTTCATGGTGGCTGAGTGTGTAGTGTAACGGATTTGGTAGTGGATCGTGGCACCCGCAGGGATGATAGCTAAGCCAGCGGGACGGAATTAAGTAGCCCCGGTTTTCACCAGAGCCCGCGGAAAGCGGGATGGACTTGTGCGGCTTGAGGTACCAGGTCGTCCCCCTGACGTGATTTGGGCCTGCGGCGGTAGCCGAGGTGAGCGAGGTGCAAAATAGTATTCCCAGAATCTGTACGGTGGGCAGGCAGTATGGTCAGGGCGGCGGCAATGGTTCGGGGGTCGTGCAGGCGTAAGGTCGGGCAGGGGAAATGGTTCGTGGTGTGGAAAAGGCGATAAGGTCAGGGCAGGCGGCAGGGTTTCGGAGTTCGGAGAACGTGCAAGGCTGGGTACCGCAAGGCAATTGACTATCAGGAACGCTTTCAAAAGGCACGGGGCAACCTTGTTTCAGGGGGGAAAGTGCGTGGGACCAAAACTTAATAGAGACAGCGCCCGGCAATTAGCAATTCCCGGCGCACTGTCCTTTAAATCTAAAATGAACGAGCTCGCTCGGGCAGGGGGGCGCATGGATTGGCAGCGGGGCCGGAGCCGTTTTCGGGAGCGCGGTCAGGTGAGGGACGGGCGGATGCAGCCTCGGGCGCAGTGGGACCCCCGCGGGCACCGTCCCACGGGGACTCCCGCGGGGGGACACGGTGCGACCGTGGTCGGGGGACCGGCCGCGGGGCAACCGTTAAAAGTCAGTAGTTCCTGCAGTAAAGGAAAATTAATGCTATGGATGGCGGGGCCCGTTCCCAGACCTGAATCCAGTTGAGCACATCTGGGACCTCATATCTCTCTTCCCATGCCCCACAGACTGTCAAGGAGTTGACTTATCCTTTTATCTAGGTCTGGGAGGATATCCCTCAGGAGAACATCCGCCGCCTCATCAGGAGCATTCCCAGGAATTGTACAGAGGTTATAGACACATGTAGGCCACCCATACTACTGAGCCTCATTTCCTTGTCTTGAGACATTTCCACTGAAGTTAGATCAGCCTGAAATTAGATTTTTCAGTTTGATTTTGAGTATCCTTCCAAATCCACACCTTCGTGGGAAGTTAATTTTCAATGATCATTATTATGTATTATTGTTCTCAACGCATTCCACTATGTAATGAATAAAGAATTGCAACTGGAATATTTAATTCAATGAGATCTAGGATGTGGTATTTTAGTGTTCCTTTTATTTTTTTGAGCAGTTTAATTTAATCTTAGTATAAATACAGGGCTCAGAGGTTTGTTTAAGAACAATAGAAAACAAACAGTATTATGAAAACCAAGGGGCACACCAGACAGCTCCAACTTGTGGAAAAGTGTATTGCAGGGTAAGGTTTAAAAAAAAAATATATCACCAGTTCTGAACATCTCATGGAGCAATGTTTAATCCATCATCCATAAATGGAACGAATATGGCACAATTGCTAATCTACCAAGACATGGCCATCCACCTCAACTGACAGCCCAGACAAGGAGAGTACTAACTAGAGGAGCAGCCAAGAGGCCCAGGGTCACTGTGAAGGAGCTGCAGAGATCCACAGCTCAGGTGGGAGAATCTGTCATGTTACGTGCTCTACAAATCTGGACTTTATGGAAGAGTGGCAAGAAGAAAGCCTTCTTTAAAGCAAGCCATACAAAATCCTGTTTACAGTTTGCAGAAAGCTATGAAGGGGACACAGCACGCATGTGGAAGAAGGTCTAAATACCAAACTTTTTTTGTAGGAAAGTTAACGCTGCATATCACCATCACCACCATGAAGATGGTGGTGGCAGCATTTTGCTGAGAGGATGCTTTGCTTCAGCATGGACGGGGAAGCTGGTCATGGGAAGATGAATGGAAGTAAATACATAGCAATCCTGGAGGAAAACTTTTTAGAGATTGGAAAAGACTTGAGACTAAGGTGTGGATTCACCTTCCAGCAGGACAATGACTTTAAACATACAGCCAAAGCTACAATAGAATGGTTTAAATAAAAGCACATTCATGTGGTAAAATGGCCCTGTCAAAGTCCAGACCTAAATTGCATTGAGAATCTGTGGCATGACTTCAAAATTGCTGTTCACAAATGTTCACCAACCAATCTGATTGAGCTAGAGCCATTTTGCAAAGAAAAATGTTTACAAATTCCAGCCGAGATGTACAAAGCTGATAGAGACATATTCCAACAGACCTGCAGCTGTCATTGCAGCTAAAGGTGGTCCTATAAAGTATTGACTCAGGGGGCTGAACACGTACGTCATCAGTATTTTAATTTGCAAAAATTTTGAAAAGCACGTATAATTTGCTTTACACTTCTCAAATACTTTCTACTTTGTGTTGCTCTATCACATAAAATATCAATAAAATACATTTAAGACCATAAGGTTTAAAAATGAGAAACAGTTCAAGGGGTTTGAATACTTTTGCAACTCACTGTATGTCATTAAGTACAGATATAATTTATGAATTATGAATATATGGAGCTCTTGACTTCGGAACACATATGTTATCACATATTATATTTCATATTAAATATAATGGATAATATTTGGAACATTTAGCTATATTTTAATAAGAGGAAAAAGCTTGTATTAGCAAATGAACATTTGTATTACATAGTCAGACCAGGCATTTCCTACCATTACAGCCACAGACTGAAGTTTCCACTACGGTCTCGCTTTTAGTAATTTTACCTACTGGAAAATATTTCAATACATTTTTATATAAGAAAGTCTGCTTATCCAGCCATGTTTTTAGTTTTCCTGGCACATAGAAAGGCTTTCCCTTTTTTCAAAGTTGGCCACAAAGAAAGAGCATGTTAGGTAAATGAATATTATGTTATATATAAATACAGGCAGTAGTCTCCGTTTTACGAATTGAATAGGGACTGTGGGTTTTATTCTTAAGCTGAATTTGTATGTAAGTTGGAACAGGTACAATTATAAAATGTAAATCCAGCAATTGGGTGGGAGGAAGTTAAAAAAGAGCTGCTGTGCTGAACAGAAGACGCAGTGGGCAGAGGAAGGCTTGTGATGCTCTGGAGTTATTATGAGGTGTGACCCAGTTTGTGATGTGTGTATGCATATATATATATATATATATATATATATATATATATATATATATATATATATATATATATATATGAGCAAAGTATCATATCTTCAATGGTGCCCCATGAAAAGATATAATACAATATTTAAAAAAATGTAAGGGCCGTTTCTCACTTTTGTAAGACAATATTATATATATATATATAATTATATATATATATATATATAGATAGATAGATAGATAGATAGATAGATAGATGGATAAATATATTGTATTATATCTTTTCATGGGGCAACATTGCAGACATGACACTGATACAATGTAAAAAGTACTACTGAATTTCTAAGTCCTCTCATGTCATGCAAAAATAAAAGGATATCTAAAAAATTATGCCAACATACAGTAGACATATGGTAGATGCTAAACTATTTTGTGTGGAATAACTATGTGTTTTACACGCCAACATTTTTTAGACTTTAAAAATAGAATTTTTTTTTACAAATGTTCACAATATTTTGATATTTTTCACAAAAAAACAATGATTGTATAGATCAAAAATTCTTACTAACTAGTACAATGTGTCACAAGAAAACAATTACTGAATCACATGGATAGGTAAAAGTATCAAAAAGTTATTCCCACATAAAGTGACACATATCTCATTTAAAAAATGGGGTTCTGTCTGGAAGGTTAAAATTGGCTGCGGCAGTAAGGGGTTAATAAAATGTAAAATAGTCAGTGTACAGATTGTATCAAAGTTTAAATTTGATGTGTCGTCAACATAACTCAACACACAGCCGTCAATGTCTGAACTTCTGGCAGTGAGTACACCCCTAAGTGTAAGTGGACAAAAAAAAGTGTCAATAATTGTGTGACTACCATTACTTTCCAACATTGCCTTAACTCTCTTGGGCATGGAGTTTACTAGAGCGTCACAGGTTACAGCCACTGGAATCCTTTTCCACTCCTCCATGACGTTATCATGGAACTGGTGGATGTTAGAGACCTTGCGCACTTCCATCTTCCATTTGAAGATGTCCCACAGATACTCAATAGGGTTTAGGTCTGGGGACATGCTTGGCTAGTCCAGTACCTTTATCTCCATTTTCTTTAGCAAGGCAATGGTCGTCTTGGTCTTTACACTGTGATACAAGCTATACGGTGACTACTTTACATTCTATCAAAGTGTCATTTCTTCAGTTCTGTCCCATTAAAAGATATAATACAATATTTACAAAAATTTGTGGGGTGTACTCACTTTTGTGAGATACTATATTGTACTGGGTTGCAATCTACAAAAAAGAAAGAACCAAATAATAATCAACTTCCGATTAACTCAATAGAAATCAAAAAAGCCAAAACAATCAGAAGAAAGAAATATCCATAAAGTAATAATTGTTATTGAAGCAAAAAATAGATATAAAGAAAATATAACAATATCTTAAAAATACAGAAAATGGGGAAGAGAGAGTATCATAGGGGCAATATATTCAATACAAAGTAGTAATATAAATCCATACTAACATGATCCAAATATACACAATATATAGAAAAAATTCATCAAAAAATGTAATAATATATGCAGATATATAATATACTGCACACATTAAACAAACATATAGGGAACAGATATAAAGTGCACGTGCAATAAATAGTACATCCCTGTGACTTGCCAGAGTGCCTTGATGTCACATACTTGGGCATCCACGGCAGGAACGTGACACGAGGTAGCCAGAGGGAGAGGCGAGCGGGGATGTAGCCCAAACACAACAAAAAAGGGAGAGGCTCCAGCGGATTCCAAGTCTAGGGAATTATACGAGAATTCCGCCCAGGGGAGGAGGTCAGACCAGTTATCCTGACGGGCGGATACAAAATGTCGTAGGTAGGTACCTAAAACTTGGTTGACCCTCTCTACCTGTCCGTTAGTTTGAGGGTGGTATGCAGACGAGAAGTCTAGCTGAACCTGCAACTGACCACACGGGGCCCGCCAGAATTTCAACACAAACTGGACCCCCCTATCCGAGACGATATGCAATGGGAGCCCGTGTAGCCGAAAAATGTGGTGAAAGAAGTGCTGGGCCAGCTGGGGGGGCAGAAGGTAACCCGGACAGAGGAACAAAATGAGTCATCTTTGAGAAACTATCAGTCACCACTCAAATGACCGTGTTTCCAGAGGAGGCCGGGAGGTCAGTAACAAAGTCCATGGCAACATGGGACCAAGGTCTTTCAGGGACTGGGAGAGGCTAAAGCAGACCCGTGGGTCTGAGACGAGGGAATTAATAATGGGCACAGGAGGTACAAGCCAGGACAAAGTCTCTAACATCTTGAGCGAGGGTGAGCCACCAATAGTAACGAGAGATTAATTGCAGGGACTTGTGGACTCCAGGATGACCAGCTGTTTGTGAGGAATGTCCCCACTTCAGGATACAAGGCCGCATGGCAGGGCGTACGAAGGTCTTCCCAGGAGGTAGATGTTGAAGATCCACGGGAGACGTTCTGGAGGAATAATGTGCTGCCGAGGCTCTAGGCCCACAGTATCCGAGGATCTAAAGAGATGTTCTTCTCAGCTGGCCTAAAGTGAAGGAGGAAAATCAAAGCTGGCGAAAAAGAGCGACCACCTGGCTTGTCGAGGATTCAATCGTTGAGCAGACTAAAGATAAAGGAGATTTTTGTGATCGGTGAAGATCTCGATGAGATAGCGAGCCCCCTCCAGCAAGTGCCGCCATTCTTCTAGGGCTAACTTTATGGCCAGTAGTTCGCGATCACCGATCGTGTAATTTCATTTGGTTGGAGTGAAGGTCTTGGAAAATAAGCCGCAAGTATGCAGTCTCACAGAGGAGGACTTCTGAAGGAGGACAGCGCTAGCACCTACTGAGGAGGCATCCTCTTCTAGGACAAACGGATGCTGCGGGTCCGGGCGAGACAGAACAGGAGCTGAAGCAAATGCTGCTTTAAGACGATCAAAGGCTTCTTGGGCCTCTGGAGGCCAGGATTTGGGGTTAGCATTCTTCTTCGTAAGGGCCAGCAGCGGGGCCACGAGCGCAGAGAACTGCGGGACGAACTGTCTGTAATAGTTTGCGAACCCCAAAAAGCACTGGATGGACCGGAGACCCACTGGTCGAGGCCACTGCAGGACCGCTGAAAGTTTAGAGGGATCCATCTGGAGACCTTGATCCGAGACGATGTACCTTAGGAAGGGCAACGAGGTGCGTTCAAACAAACATTTCGCCAGTTTGGCATATAACTGGTGGCTACGGAGACGTCTGAGCACCTGGCGGTCGTGGTGGCGGTGAGTCTCTAGATCCAGAGAGAAGATTAAAATGTCGCCCAGATAGACAATAACACAGACGTAGAGAAGGTCGCGAAAGATCTCATTGACGAAGTTCTGGAACACGGCCGAAGCATTACAGAGGCCAAATGGCATGACGAGATCTCGGGTATTAAAGGCCGTCTTCCATTCATCGCCTTCACGGATACAAATCAAGTTGTATGCTTCGTTTAAATCCAACTTTTTTTGCGCCACGCAGGCGATCAAACAGCTCCAAGATCAGAGGCAGGGGGTATCGATTTTTTATGGTGATTTTATTGGTCCCCGATAATCGATACAGGGCCGGAGAGTAGTGTTGAGCGATTATTATCGACAAAGTTGAAATCGGCACGGTATTTACGTTAATCGGATTTTTTAGATCACGCGATAATTTAGGTTAAAATCTGTTCATAATCTATTAATATCGCGCCATTTTCGGCGCTTCCTGTCATTTTTTGGGGGCCACAAATTTAGCTACAAATTTTAGCAGGGTGGGGATGTGTGTGCAAAGTCATGACCCTTTGGGGGGTTTTATGGTTTTCATTGGCTGGAAAAATTTAAAAATTACCTCGTTTACCCTAGAACAGCCCCTTCCCCGCATGATCAGTGTGTGGTTTAGCCCTCTCATAGAGTAGGGGCGTTTCGCTCTGCCCCCGTCCAAAACAGCTCAGCAAACACTCAGCGGGAAAATTTTTCTACTTTTTTCACAGAGAAAGCCTACTTTTAGCTTGGGTTCCTTTAGAAGTTTGATTTGATCAGTGATTTGCAGATTTTAGGGAGGTTTGGCAGAGAATTTTAAAGGACACTAACCGTGTAAAGTTTACACGGGGGGGGCGGGGGGGGGGGGGGGGGGGGCCCACGGGCGAACACAAAAAGCTCTTTAAAGGATTTCGGATATTGTACCAAACCCCAAAACCCTTTGTTTTACATTGCATTGCCCTTTTATTTAGGGCCCGGGCTTTTCTATTTAAAGCAGCCCCATTTGTTAAATTTCAAAAAATCCACTTTTTTATCAGTATTCCCTTTAAATAGGGGTTCTTTTTCAATTTTTCCCGTCCACTTTTGTTGGAAACCACCACCTTGCAGTTTTAAAATTTTAATACAGCAATTTTTAGTCACCACAGGTTTATAGGGCCAAAAAATTTCCTTTTATTATCCCGTATACATTTCAGATTTCCTTTTTTTTTTCCCTTTGGGTCAGGCCAGCTGTGTTATAAAAGCCAAACCCTTTCAGTTTAAAATTTTAATCCCAGCAACTTTTTAAATCACCCACAGGTGTACCCGAAGGTCCCAAAAAAACCTTTTAATATCCTGGGATAAAAATTTCAACATGTTTTTTTTCATTTTTGGTCAAATCCAAACCCTTTTTTGATAGATCTACTTTGCAGTTTAAATTTGAATACAGCAATTTAGTAAATTCCCCCAAAAGGTTTAATTTTATAGGGGCCCAAAAAAACCTTTTTTTTATCCCCCTAAAACATTTCAATATGTTTTTTTTTCACTTTGGGGCCCCGGCCACTTGTTTATAAGAGCCACCTTTCATTAAATTTTGAAAACCAAAAACTTTGTAGTCCCAAAAGGTGTTCTGATAGGTGCCAAAAATTAAACCCTTTAAAAATCCTTTTTTACATTTCAGAAAAGGTGTTTTTTTTCACTTTTGGTCATCAAAGGGTTTGTTGACAAAATCTACATTGGGAGTTTAAATTTTGAATTTCCCGCAATTTTTATCCACCACAGGTGAATTTATAGGCCAAAAAAAAAACCTTTTATTTTTCCCCTAAACATTTTTAACAGGGGGTTTTTTTTCACTTTTTGGGCAGTTTAAGCTTTGTTGAAGAACTACTTTAGCAGGGTTTAAAATTTTAATACAGCAATTTAGTAGGGCACCACAGGTTTAAAAATTTAAAAGGGGCCAAAAAAAAAACCTTTTTTTATCCCGCATGCATTTCAGACAGGGTGTTTTTTTTTTTTACTTTTGGGGCCCTTTAAGAATTGTTTTATAATCTACTTTGCAGTTTTAAAAAATTTAAATACAAAACCAAATTTGTAGTCACCACAGGTGAATTGAAAGTGCCAAAAAAAATACCTTTTATTATCCCCTTTTACATTTCAACCCGGGGTTTTTTTTTAAAATTTTTGGGCAGCCCAACTTGTTCATTAGAGCACTTTGCAGTTAAAATTTTAAAACAGCAATTTAGTAGTCCCCCACAGGTGGGAATTTTAAAGGTGCCAAAAAATACCTTTTAAATTTTCCCTTTTACCCTTTCAGACCCGGGTGTTTTTTTTTTACTTTTTTTGGGCAGTCAAGCTTTTTTTGATAGATTCTACTTTTTCAGTTAAATTTGAAAACAGCAATTTAGTTTGCCCACAGGTGAATTAAAAGGTGGCCCCAAAAAAAACCTTTTTATCCCCTATAAAATTTCCGATTTCATGTTTTTTTTTACTTTGGCACACCCACTTGTTTAAAAAGCCACCTTGCATTAAATTTGAATCCAGCAATTTTGTTTTGGGTTTGGGATTTGAAAAACGGGGATTTTCCGACTTTTAATAAGAAAAACCCTTTTCCCAAAAATCTTTCCCTGCCTTCTCAAATTTTTTTTCTTTTTTGAACATGGGCCAAAAAGCATGGGTAAGCGAGCAAAGAGGGGGTAGCACATAGAGGTAGAGGTAAGAGAGAAGGTGCTCCTTCCAGTGCTTACGACAACACGCATGCCAGCGGATCGTCAGTTGCAGGACCGTCAGGCCTGTCATCTCTGGTCAGGGCCCTGTGAATCTCAGTAACGAACAGCGTCGCCAATCTGTTCTTCAGGGGTTTAATGCAACCTGCATCCAGCAGTCTTACCCCCTCGTCCTCCAAGTCACGGCCCAAATGTCGTCATCAGCACATCAGCATCCGTCAGACATGAAGCAGCCCAAATGTCAACTCGTGTACCCACCACTGTGGATAATCCATTTTCTGAAGACCTCTTTGATGAAAAAATGCGTTTGGGGTCAGAAGGCAAGTTAAAAGATCAAGAGGCCAAAGAGGGATGATTTTCTCTGCCTGACGCCCAGTTAAATGATGCCATCAGGAAAGGAAAGGGGAAGGAAGCCGGGCAATCGGCAAAAATCCCGGGCGGGTTCCATCACGTCATGGGCCCTTTCCTGCCCCCAAAACCCCGATGCCCAGCAGGCATTTCTTTGCAGAAAAGCCGTCCTGCCCCCGGCCCAGCCTTGGTCATCTAAAATTTCAAGCGTTTGTCTGCCATCTTTTGGCCGAAAAAATCCATCTGACCACCGACACATGGACGAGTAAGCACAGCCAAGGCCGCTATATCTCTGTGACAGCTCACTGGGTGAGCTGGGTGGATGTCTCTGGGGGTGACAGTGGCTCTTAGGCTCGGCGCACGCTCTTCAAAACCCCAGGGATGGTGCAGGGTTCTTTCCCCCAAGGTCCTCTGGTGGCATCACGGGCTCAGAGAAACCAGGCCGTGTTGAAATTAATCTGTCTTGGAGACCGTCTACACACAGGTCAGGAGCTGTTGGACGGCTCTCCGCAACGACGACGAGGCTGGCTGGGTGCCAAGAACCTTGTGCCCGGCAAAAGGGGGTGTGGGGTTAACGGGCGAAATCTGCTGGCCGCCCTTTTGATCGGTAGGCTGGGGCACATCCTTTGCCTGGCACATGTCATGAACCTTGATGTCCAGAAATTTCTAAAGAGCTACCCAGGTCTGGACTGCCTGCTGAGGAAGACTCGAAGTCTAAGTTCGCACTTCCGCCGTTCGCACCCTGCTGGTCCCACCTGGCTGCGTTGCAGCGTCAGCTTGGCCTCCCCGTCAACCGTCTCATTGTTGACGTGGCAACACGCTGGAATTTCACCCTCCCACATGCTCAGCGATTGTGGCAGCACAATGCCATTACGCAGTACAAGTGGACACATGGCCTGACAAGCCCGCGGTGCGGGACCTCGGGGTGTTGAGCTACCGAGAGTGGAGGCAGGGGAAAGAGCTCTGCACCATCCTTGCCAGGTTTGAAGAAGCCACCAAAATGGCCAGTGCGGGCAATGCCCTTGGCAGCAAAGAGCATTGGGGATCTTAGTTTTTGGAACGATGTTGGACACTCTGAAACAACAGGTCCCGCCAGCGACGGAGGAGGAGATGGACACAGATGTGGACACAGAGCCTTTCTCTTCGTCAAATCCACAAGGCCCGACAGTTTCACAATTTCATCGGTCTTCATTAGGCAGTGGTTTGGGGTCGAGGGCTAGTGCAAGTGGCGAATCAGCTCTCAGGGTGCATCATCTGAGCAAGTCAGGGCTGTGTTGAAGCTGTGCCCGGGGGAAGCGGAGGAGGAGGGGAGGGGGAATATTCCTAGGCACCGACGTTACTGACGTCCCTGCCTTGGAAAGAGGGTGGCGCAATTTGAGGCGGAGGAGGAAAGATGGGAAGACATTTGCTATGCCCCCACCCGAGGTTTTGGGAAATAAAGGGCTCCATCTCTCCAGAGTGTTGGGTGCCCCTTTCCTCCAAAAAGATCCTCGCATTAACCCATCAAAATTTAAAAACATTTAAATGGGGGGGCCCCCTCCTGGACCCCGGTAAAAACAAAACTCAGCACTTTCCCCTTTCCCCCCACCCCAAAAAGAGAGTAAAAAGCAGGAAAATGGACCTTGCGATTGTCAATGGAGACATTGTTGCTCTCTTCAGTTCCTCCAAAAGTCAGGTGAAAACATCAGCGCGTGAAACATTTAATGCCAAGTGCCTATGGCAGCAGCAGGGAAGGTGGCAGAAGCCCCAAGGGGGACCTTGGCAAACTTTATTTACCCCCTCCCAACGCATCAATGCAGGACACACATCCAAAACACAGAGACAGCTTAAGATATGGGGCACTATCTGCGTCTCAAACTGATTTTTTTTTGTATGTGTTCCGGGCCCCCAAAAGACTTCTGGTATCCAAAATGGACCGAATGTCCCGAGCTCGCTCGTCACCCATAAGGGGTTGTCCTCCCAGGCAGCCAGTCGTCATATCGAGCGGATACCATCATCACAAGCTGTTGATGAGTCATTTACCTGACAAACTCATCCGACTTCCACATGATGATGTGGCTCGTTTGTCTTCACTCAAGATGAATCATGCATGGATCTCTGATGATGTTGTGTGCCGCAATTTGCCAAGGTCACCGACTTAGATTGCCGGTCTACTTCACATTCCTCTTCAAACAGAAAATGGGTCCTCTTGAAAACTTCTTCTTAAATGATCATCTTCTTAACTGCAATATTATTCCTCTTTTCCCATCATCTCATTATTGCTGTTTTGCTGTGAGCATCGTAAAAGACAGCAAGGTTTCATGACAACACCGTATTCCATTTACTCAGCAAGTGTTTCTCATGTCCAATGCGGTTTTGAGGCGTCATGTTGCGGTGAGATTACAGCTATAATTATGGTCCCTTTTGATCAAAAGTGCTTCTAAGTGGCATTTCTCCCATCACAATTTTACATAGTGGCTGAGAATTCATATTTATAATTTATTGGCGTCAAGTTGCTTGAGATATCAGTAAAAAAAAAAAATAATCAAAGGTCCTTTGGAACAGAAATTTGGCCTTTTAAGGTGACCATTTCTCCACTCACAATTTTACAGGGCTGAGAAGTCAATTTTATAATATTTTGGGTTCAAGCAGCCTTTGAAAATGTAGCAATACTACTCTACAGGTCCTATTATAAAAAAATGTTGTTTTCTACAAGACACATTTGTTTTCTTCACATATTGACCAAAGTGGCTCAAGTGTCATGCTTTTGAATTTTGGGGGCATTTTTGCAGTGACCATGCAGCTAATACTACGAGGTCCTATTATAAAGAAAAGTTGTTTCTAACAGACATTTCGTATCATAGAATTGTCTTAAAGTGGCTCATGGTTCATGTTTATTGTTAAGTTTTTAGGGGATTTTGCTGTGACTATGCAGCTATACTACAGGTCCTACTATAAAAAACAAATTTGTTTCCTAACATGACACTTTTTCTTCACCAAAATGATCCAAGATGGCTCACGGGTGATGGTGCTGTCAGAAACAGAAATAGAGGACACTGTTAATGGACACATATTGCAAAAAGACTTATTTTTTGCAAGAGTCTTTACACAATAGCTATTCAATCCTATTATTGAGACAGACTCCATTTATATCACATTAAAAAAGAGAAACAAAGACAGGTGGTGGATTCCATCCTAATTTAAAAATGTGTATTTCTAGTAATTAAACTACCTAAAATCTTGCATAGCAGGGCCGTCATCTTCCATTGGTCCAGTTAGGCCTACTGACCCGAGCCCCCACGATCTCCATGGGGCCCTCCCGGGCAGCCCGCTACCCTGCCCCAGAGGATCGACCGCCAGGCTCGCCCAAGGGCATCCGATTCGTCCGCCGCAGCGCGGCTTCGGAGCGTCGCCGGGGTGAGGCTGAGGGTTTCCTCCCCTGGCGGCCAGTAGCCGGCGCTAGCTCTGAGCGGTCCCCACCCCCCCTCCTTCCATCCCTCCTCGCTGCACGGCCGAGTCACAAGGCCCAGCCATGCGGCCATCACGGCCGTCGGCCAGTACCGCGCGTGCAGTCAGCAGCCGAGGCAGAACACGAGAGGCTGGTATATTCTGATCCCTGCTCTGTTCACTTCCCAGGAGGCCGTGCGGGGACGGACGCGCGATGTGATGACGTCATCCGCCGCCTGTTCCGGCCGCCCCCTCGCACATTTGCTGTGAGCGGCACCCAACGCGTCTCTCCGGACGAGGAGAAGATAGAAGAGGACGCACGAGGACATTCAGGGTAAGTAACATTTTTTTATTTATTTTGTAATTTATTTTTCTAAACTACTGCTCCTGCCTACCAATATATCCTGGCCTGCCATACTGCTAGGATATATACTGCCCTGCCCTGCTGGCTATATACTGCCCTGCTTGCCCATATACTGCCCGGCATGCCAATTCTTCCCTCCTCCCATATTCTGCCTGCCTGCCCATATACGCCCTGTCTGCCCATATAGCTGACTGCCCCTGCCTAACCACCTATATACTGCCCCTATACTGCCCTGCCTGCCCATAATATCTGCGCCCTGCCTGCCCCATATTCTGCCCTGCCTGCCCATGCAATATACTGCATGCTGCCCATATACTGCCCTGTCTGCCCCAATACTGCCCCTGCCTACCACCTATAAATCTGCCCAAATAGCTGCCCTGCCTGCCCGTATAACTGCCCTGCCTGCCCGTATCACTGCCCTGCTATCTATATACTGGCCCTGCCTGGCTATATACTGGACTATACTCGCCCTGCCCTGGCTATATACTCCCCCCTGCCAGCCCCGTAAACTGCCTGCCTGGCTATATATACTTCTTCGCTGCTGCCCGTTATACTGCTCCTGGGCCTAAGCCCGTATACTGCCCTGCCTATCATATACTGCCCTGCCTGAGCCATATACTGCCCGTGCCGTGCCCGGTACTACTGCCCCTGCTTGCGCCCATGATACTGCACTGCCCCTGGCCATATACATTCGAAGCAGTGCCCAGACCTTTCAATAAACTCCCTGCCAACCAATATACGGCACTAGCCTTGCTATAACGTGGTCCCAGCGCCACCCAATAAAGCTGCCCTGCCTACCAATATACTGCTCTGCCGACTTCCCAATATACACCCCCCCTGCTACCAATTATTGCCCTGCCTGGCCACAAACTGCCCCTGCTAGCTATACACCGGGTCCTGCCTGCCTAATTACTGCCCTGACTGCTCAATTACTGGCCCTGAGCCCTTGGCTAATAACTGGCGCCCTGCTCCACTGCCTAAATACTGTCCTCTGTCCGCCCTAATTACTGGCCATATCTATGAGGGGATAATACAGGAGGGCCCAACAATCAAAGGGGGAGATATTACAGGGGCCTACAACTAACCAGGGGGCTATAAACATACCTACGGGGCATCATAAAACAACTAAAGTGGGCCTGTCAATAACCAACCTCGCTTAATGGTGGGCAGCAGTACGTACCTACTAACTAAATGTGTGGCGCCCATAACATAGGAGCGGCGAATCGGCGAAGTCTGATAAAGTGGGGATTACTAAGATGTTTGTGGTTTACATTCCTGCACGGATGAGTTGTGGCCGGAAAGTCGTCAGGTTGTCTGTGAACACGTAAGGGAGAGTAAAAGGTGGAAAAGGGAAAAAGAACGATTCAGAGAACGACTGATCAGGACAGGACTGTCTCGGTGAGTCCCCTGTGCCAGCGGTTATTTTACTTCTATATTTGATCAGTGCTGTGGTCTCTGTCATGTCATGGTGAACCGGGAGCTGAAAATGTTATATATGTTTCTTGAGTAGCTTTTTTTTTTTGGGGGGGGGGGGGGCCCAGTTTTTCTAAAAGAAAAATAAACCTCTCTGCCCAGGGGCCCATAGTGCTGTTAAGAAGGCCCTGCTTGCATGTACAAAATAGCTGGTAAAAAAATTCCTCTGAATTGTACAAGGGAGATACAGGAAAACTTGACAGATGTAGGTTATTCAGTAGGGACATGGATTATGGAGCACGGACAAGAGAACAAATACAGAGACAAATTCCTCCCACACGTTGAGTAAAATGAGAAAAGAATGCCAAGAAAAAGGGCACCTGGGGTGGAACAGGAGCGTTAACCACATGAATTTCCAAGTGCAAGCTCAATGGTCCGCACTCATACGGATGGGCAAGCGCTACCCAGGTCTTTTACATGTGTACTGATTGAAAGTCTGGAGTCTTACCTCACACTTCCGCTCCTTCCCCGCACCTGGCTTCAGCAACGACTGTTTCGTTGCTGCGTCATAAGGGCATTTTTACCGTGTAATAGATACGGACGCAGCCTGGCTCTCACCGCAACCCACTGTAACTCCGGGCCGCTGGCTGCTGAACCTGATGTTAATAAAGATGACAGCGCTAGCCTGTTTTCTTCTCACCGCAACCACTGTAAGTCTGTCCCTGGCCAGCTGACCTCCGAGTTAAATAAGATGACAGACGACTAGCCTGGGCTCCTCAACCGCACCCCACTGAAGGTCTGGCAGCTGGACCTCGTTTAACAATGGCTGACGGCAGCACTGGCTCTCCCATTAGGGGCAACCCGGGAAAAGAGCTTAAAATTTTTCTTTTTTAAAAAATCAGTTTTTTGAAAAAGGTGTTTTCCCTGTGGGGTTTTAAGTAGTGTAAAAAAGGGGGGCCCCGGGGCTGGACACAAATTGCAAAAATTTTGAGGTTTTAAAATTTTTCCGGGGGCCGGGGAGTCACTATGGGGTCGCATAAAATTTTATCTCCGGGGAAGTCTGCCCCCTAATAAATGTAAAAAAGGAATTTGGGAAAGGAAAAATGAAACCATTAAATTTGGGATTGGCTAAAATTTAAAGTCTCAGAACCCAGGGGGGCCCAAGGAATTTTTTTGGGGGATGATTGGGACTTTTGTATTACTTATGGGGTGGGGCGGGACAAATTTAAAAACCATCACCTGAAAAAAAAACCTTTAAAAACTGCGGGGGGTGAAAGTTGTTTTTTTTATCACACTTGAAAAAAAGAAAAATGGAAATAATGTAAAACTATAAAAAAACTTTCCCTAAAATAAATTCTTAAAAAAAATTTTAAAGTTCCCAAAAAAAATATAAAAAAAATGAAAGTCCCCCCCCTGTAAAAAATAGCATATGCCACTTTGTGATTTTTTTGGGAAAAACAGGTTTAGGGGCATGCTTTTGGCCCCAGGACGGGGATAGTCTTTTCCCAGTGAAACAAAAATGGTGGTTAAAAAAAACCCCTTTTTTTCCCCGGCATTTTTTAAGTGTGGGGAGCATGCGGGTTTTGGGGGCTCAGCTGGGGGGCCCAGGACGGGTTTATATAAAGGGTCCATTAAAAACAAAAATTTGGTGATTGAAAGCCTCCTTTTTAGGGCACTTTTATTCTGGGGGTTCAGACGGGTTTTAAATTGGGTCATTTCTGCGGTACGGGACAGATATAGTTAAGTCCAGTTAACAAAAAGGGGGTTTTCAAAGATTTCCTTTTCCCGGCATTTTTTAAATTTGGGGGTAAAAGACAGGTTTAAATGGTCATACTGCGGCCCGGGAACAGGTATATTCAATGCCCCATTTTAAAAAACAAAAAAGGGGGTTGAAAAAACCCCTTTTTCGCGGGCACTTTTTAATCTGTGGGTCAGACATTTTTAAAGGGCCCATACTGCGGTCCCAGGACAGATATATTTAAATTTTCCCATTTCCAACAAAAAGGGTGGTTAAAAAAGGACTCCTTTTTTTTTGCATTTTTTTATCTGTGGGTCAGACGGGTTTTAAATGGTCTTTACTGGGGGTACAGAACGGGTATAGTAAAATGTCCATTTTCAACTAAAATGGGGGGTTAAAAAGACCCCCTTTTTTCCCAGTATTTTTTAATCTGTGGGTCAGACAGGTTTAATGGTCATACTGCGGTACAGGAAAAGATATAGTTAATTTCCATTTTAAACCAAAAATGGTGGTTAAAAAGACCCCTTTTTTCCCCCGGCATTTTTTTAAACCCGGGCGTCATGCGGGTTTTGGGGGCACTTTCTGCGTTCCAGGAAAAGGGAAAATTAAATTGTCCAGTTCAATAAAAGAGGTTCAAATAATACTACCTTCTGGCATTTTTAATTTGGGGGTAAAATGCGGGTTTTAAAGGGGTCATGCTGGGGTGCAAGACGGGGAAAAGTGAAGGGTTTCTGTGATTTTTTTTCTGGGGGTTTTTTTTAAAACCCTAATTGTCTTGCCAAAAGATGAAAGCACTTAAAACATTTTTGCTGTTGTGGATTTTTAATTTTCCCAGCTTTTTCCCATCCCTTTTTTGGGTGTAAAATTTAAAGGGTGTTTTTTCCTCTCCCAAAGACTTTAATGTCTTTCCGGCGATAATCTATTAGCGACTATCGGATGTCTTATTGAAAAATTGCCGATATTAAACCTATCAAACCCAAATGACGATAGTCAACGTAATCGCTCATCACTACCGGAGAGTTCCATCTTTGACAAAGAAGAAACCGGCTCCCGCAGGCGAAAAAGACTTGCGTATAAAGCCTTTACGGAGGTTCTCCTCGACATATGCCGACATCGCCTTGGTCTCCGGGACAAAAAAGAGGGGAAAACTCTGCCCCGGGAGGATTTCTACGGGTTGCAGGTCAATAGGGCAGTCAAACGGCCGGGGGGCGGAAAAGGGGGGAAATTTTGGGGCCCGCCTTTCGGAAAAGGAAAGGGCCGGCTAATCCTGGGAATGGGGTGGGCAGACCTGGCAGAGGCTTCCCTAGGCCCTTTACAGAGGCGGGCCATAGAGCTGGACGGAGTACAGGAAGGCATCGCGAGTGGCACGTGGGGCCCCAATGGATAATTTCGCCCATGTACCCATCTAGGGTCGGAGCATGCTCTTGCAACCAAGGGAGGCCCAGGAGAATTTCAGAAGAGGAGCGAGGCAGAACGAGAAGTTTCAGAGTCTCCTTGTGTAGGGCGCCTATCTGCAAGGTGAGGGGCGCAGTGCAGAACCGAATAGCGTCCTTTAGGCATTCGCCACTGACGGAGGAGACGAACAGGGGGTTCTGCAGTGGGGTCACCGGGATACGAAATTTGGACACCAGCGTGTGGCTGACAAAATTTCCAGCGGACCCCGAATCAAGAAGGCAGAGGCTTGAAAGGTGCTGTTCGGCAAAATTCCACAGAGTACGAGAATGGTCAGATGGGGAGAGGCCGCACTGACACCTAGGGATGCCTCTCTTGCGAGCCCTAGATGCGAGAGTTTCCCGGGCACACCGGACAGTCCCCAATGAAGTGGCCAGAACCGCCACAGTAGAAGCACAGCTGCCTCTGACGACGCTGTGAGCGTTCTTCCTGGGTCAGGTGGGCTCTCTCGACCTGCATGGGTTCGTCCTCAGGAACCATTGGCGGAGGAAGTGGAGGTCGTTGGAAAACGGGAGCCAGACGAGGTAGCCGGCGTGGTCGGGTGACCTCCCGTTGGAGGCGGAGCTCTTGTTGTCTCTCGGCAAACCGTATGTCAATTCGGGTGGCCAACCGAATCAGTTCGTCCAGAGCGGATGGCAGGTCCCGACCAGCGAGCTCGTCTTTAATACGCCCAGAAAGGCCTTGCCAGAAAGTCGCCACCAAAGCCTCATTATTCCAGTCCAGCTCTGAGGCTAGGGTGCGGAACTGCACGGAGTACTGACCCACAGTAGAGTCGCCCTGACGGAGACGGAGCAGAGCTGCGGCAGCGGAGGAGGTGCGGCCAGGTTCCTCGAAGACGGTGCGGAACCCCTGGAGGAAGATTTGCAGATTTGCCATCAACGGATCTCCTCAGGCCCATAGCGGAGTGGCCCAGGTCATGGCTTCCACCGATAAGAGGCTAATTATGAAAGCCACCTTAGCCCGCTCGGTAGGGAATTGATGCCCCAACATCTCGACATGGATGGAGCATTGACTGATGAAGCCATGGCACTTCTTGGGGTCTCCTTCATAGCATGAGGGGAGTAGCAGATGCAGAGAAGGTCCCGGTGAAGGAGCAGGTAGAGCCATGGCTGCAGAAGCAACTGGTGCTGGCGTGGCAGCAGCAGCCGCAGGCGGAGGTAGACGGGCCGCAAGGTTCTGCATCATGGCCGCGAGCTGGTCAATACGCTGGCTCTGCTGGGCGACGGCCGTCGTGACGTCCCGGAGCTCGGGCAAAGGTACCCTGGCGGAATCCATGGCCAGATCGTACTGTAACCGGTTGAGCCATGGGTAAGTAGACTGGCACCGGAACCTGGGCAGCAGGGGAATTGTCGCGAGCGGCCGCGGCACCCGCGCCGGACTCCCTGCGGGCAGGGAGGTGGCCGAGGGGGGCGACGGCACCCGCGCCAGCCCCCATGACATATATATATATATATACAGTTAAAACCAGAAGTTTATATACACTATATAAAAAGACACATATGTATGTTTTTCTCACTATCTGACATGAAATAAGAATAAAGCTTACCCGTTTTAGATCAATTAGGATTACCAAAATTATTTATGTTTGCCAAATGCCAGGATAATGAGAGAGAGAGGTAATTTTAAGGCATTTTTATTACTTTCTGCAAAGTGAAAAATTTACATGCATTTCATTAGTATTTGGTAGCATTGCCCTTACACTGTATGACTTGGGTCAGAGGTTTTGGATATCCTTCCACAAGCTTCTCAGAATAGTTGGTAGGAATTTTGGCCCATTCCTCCTGACAAAACTGGTGTAAATGAGCCATGTTTGTAGGTCGCCTTACTCGCACCTGTCTTTTCAGCTTTGCCCATACATTTTCAATAGGATTGAGATCAGGGCTTTGTGATGGACACTCCAAAACATTGACTTAGTTACCCTTAATCCACTTTGTAACCAGTTTGGCAGTATGTTTTGGGTCATTGTCCATTTGGAAGACTCATTTCCGCCCAAGCTTTAACTTCCTGGCTGATGTCTTGAGATGTTGTTTCAGTATTGCCACATAATCTCCTGTCCTCATGAGGCCATCTATATTGTGAAGTGCTCCAGTCCCTCCTGCAGCAAAACAACCCCACAACATGATGCTGACACCCCCATGTTTCACAGTTGGGAGGGTGTTCTTAGGCTTCCAAACTTCTCCATTTTTCCTCCAAACATGATGATGGTCATTATAGTGAAACAATTAAATTTTAGTTTTGTCAGGCCACAGGACATGTCTCCAAAAATGTAGGTCTTTGTTCCTGTGTGCATTTGCAAACATTAATCTGGCTTTTATATGTGTCTTTTGAAGTAATGGCTTCTTCTTGAAAGAGTGGCTTTTCAGCCCATGTTGATATAGTACTCGTTTCACTGTGGATAATGACACAATCTTACAAACTTCCACCAGAATCTTCACAAGGTCTTCTGCTTTTGTTCTTGAGTTGATATGCACATGTCGGACAAAAGCACATTCATCTCTGAGACACAGAATCCGTCTCCTTCCTGAGCGGTATGATGACTGGACATTCCCGTCTTGTTTGTACTTGCGTATTATTGTTTGTACAGATAAATGAGGCACCTTCAGGTATCTGGAAATTGCACCAAAGGACTTGTGCAAGTCCACAGTTTATATTCTGATACTCTTGGTTGAATTCTTGAAACTTTCCATGATGTTAAACACTTGATATGAGCAGTGGTTTACTGGTGTGAATGTAAAAATTAACATCAGAAGGTTGTGTCTCTATAAGTAATACTAAGTTGTTCTAAAAAAACCTAACTAGGAGCTTCCCAAAGGGCTGAATATCATATCTGATGTCCCATAGTACTTGTTAAGGCATTGTAATTTCTATGTGTATGTAATCGTTTGACTATGCAGAGCCGGAAAAAAATAATAAATGCCTTACAAATTCTTTCTCCTTAGCTATTCTAGCATTTGACCAAATATAAAGGTTTTGGTAATCTATCATGACCTAAAAAAACGAGTAAGGTTGATTCTGATTTCATGTCAGATAGTGATAAAAAGATGCATATGAGTCATTTTATATAGTGCATGTAAACTTCTGGTTTCAACTGTATATATATACGCATTAGTGTTGAGCGATTTTTATCGACAAAGTTGAAATCGGCAAGGTTTTTATGGTGATCGAAATTGTTCAAGACTATATTGCGGATAAATTAAGGTTAATAATCTGTCTGTGAGATACATCTCTATTATAGGATCGCGCATTTTCGGCGATTCAGGTCATTTGGCGACCAGCACATTCAGATTACAGAATAGAGCAGGGTGAGATATGTGTGTGCGAACGTCATGACTGGGATGTGTATGGTTAGCGATTGGCTGAAAAATCACATGACCTCGTTTTAACATTAGAAAGCCATCCTTCATGTTTGCAGCCTTAGTTGTCTCTCGCAGCGGTTGCCATAGGAATAGGACAATGCCGCTCTAGCCTGTGGCCAAACAGCTCAGCTGAAATTAGTCTTATTTTCTGCACAGAGAAACCTCTACATTAGCTGTGATCCTTCACAATTTAGTTAGATTAGGAGATTTGAAGATTTTAGATGTAGGTTGCTAGTCGAATTTCTTTAAGCAGCTCATCTACGCTGTAAAGTCAGGGGGGGAGCGGGGTGGGCCCCGCGGCGCGCAACACAGACCAAGCTTCTATCTATAAAAGAACTATGGATAAATTTCACCAAGACTTACGTGTTAGACATTGCACGCAATACCTCTTTATTATTAATCAGTATTGCTATTGGATATATTTCCTGGATATTGGGCCTTGCCTGAACCTTATATGTGATACACATCACTTCTAGTAACTGCAAAGGTCTCTTGTTAGGTGCATAACTCCACTTTTATGTATCAGTATAAATTTCAGATAGGTGTTCATTTTCAATTTTACCCCATACCACACTGTGTTGATATATCTACCTTGCAGCTTAAATTAACAATCCAGCAATTTTTGTAGTCAGAACAGGTTGTTTGTTGCCAAAAATTCCGTGTATAATACGGAAAAAATTACAGATAGTGTTTTTTTGGACTTTTTGCGCACCCCAGCTTTGTTCATTGTCGCAGCATACACGTAAATTTTTATAAACAGCAATTTCCTATAGTCCACCACTGGGGAATTGAAAAGGTGCAAAACAACTACCGTGTTGGTTGTATTATTCGAAACATAACAGTATACGGTTTTTGACTTTTGCGCACCTCCAGCTCGTTGTTCATTACGCAGCATCCACGTAAATCTCTTAAACAGCAATTTATTAGTCACACAGGTGAATTGAAAGTTGCAAATAAATACTGTGTTTTATAGGAAAATCATAACATGATATGTGGTTTTTTGACTTTTGACGCTACCCAGACATCCTGTTCATTGACGCAGCATCCACGTAAATCTTAAAACAGCTAATTCTATAGTCACCAAGCGTGAATGAAAGGTGCACAAAAAAGACCGTGTATTATACGAAAAATCATATTCCAGATAGTGTGTTTTTTGGATTTTTGCGCACCCAGGCTTTGTTCATTGCACGTCTAGTGTTGAGCGTTATTTATCGCACACAATGTTTGAATCGGCAAGGTTTTTATGGATGGCATGTGATAGATAAATTTCCGATTCATGCGATAATTAAGGTTAACAATCTGCTGCTATCATTCTATTATTAGATCGCGCCTTTTTCGGCGCTTAACTGTATTTTGGCGGCCAGCAAATGTGACTTTCTGAATAGAGCAGGGTAGAGTATGTGATGGGCGTCGATATATGGTACTGGGTTGGGTATGGTGCGATTGGCCTGGAAAAATCACCTATGACCTCTCGTTTTACATAGAACGCGTTTCCTGTTTTCAGCCTCAGTGTCTCTCACAGCGTCTCTAGGGATAGGACTGCGTTCTGCCCTGTGGCCAAAAGCTCATCGCGAAATTGTAGTCTAGATTTCGGACAGAGGAAACCTCTACTAGTTTAGGCTGTGTGATCCTTACCCAATTTAGTTAGAATTAGGGATTTAGAAAATTTTATGTTGGTAGCATAGAGAATTTAAAGCCGAATCTACACTGTTAAATTCAGGCGGGGGAGCCGGTGGGGGGGGGGGGGGAGGGTGGCCCAGCGGACGAAACTACTGAAAAAGCTCCTATCTATAAAAGAATACACTTGGTTAAAGTTCACCAAGAACTTAGTTGTAGACATAGTTGTGGATATACTTTATTATTAAAGTTTGCTATTGATATATTTTCCTGGATATTGCGAGCAGACCTGAACGTTTTAATGGATAAACATCATTTCTTAGTAATGCAGGTTCTCTTTGTTAGCTGCAAAACTCACTTTTATTATCAGTATAATTTCAGATAGGTGTTCATTTTACCACATTACACCTGAGACTGTTGAAAAATCCACCTAGCACTTTATTACAAAACCAGCACTTATGGTAGTCAGCAACAGAGTTGTTTGTTGCCAATGTACCGTTGGATCGTACGAAAACATCACTTTACGTTTTTTTGACTTTGGCGCACCCAGCACTGTTCATTGGGAAGCAGCATTATGTAAATCTTATAAATCAGACTCAATTTCTATATTCTCCACAGGTGAATCTGAAAGGTGCAAAAAAATAAAAGTTTATTATATGGAATACATAACAGTTACGTGTTTTTTTGACTTTTGCGCACCCCCAGCACACTCCGGTTCTTTCGCACGCCAGGCATCTACGTAATCTTAAAACAGCAATTCTATATTCTCCACAGGGTGAATTGAAAGGTGGCAAATAAATACCGTTTATTAATCAAATACATAATACCTCAGCTTACGTATTTTTTTGATTTTGCTGCAACCAGGCACTATCATTTGACGCAGCATCTACGTTAAATCTTAAACTCAGCATTTCTTCTTACAACCCACAGGTGAGATTTGAAAGGTGCAAATAATATACGTTTATTATATCAAAAACATAACAGATAAGTGTTTTTTGGTCTTTCTGCCAGTCCAGATTTGTTTGATTTGATACACATACGCATGTTAAATTTGAAATCCAGCAATGTTGTTTTGAGTCAGTGGGATTCTGAGAATTGCTCGTGATTTTGCCGTCCTTTTAATAAGAGGACTTTCCAAAACTCATTCCATTCACTTGCTCCTCAAATTTTTTCTATTTTCTCGAACATGGAGCGATTTGAAGGTGGTAAGCGAGCAATAGAGGGGGGTAGCACTAGTGGAGGTTGAGGTACGAGGAGAAGGGAGAACGGTGTCCTTCTCCAGTGCTGGCGGACAACATGCATTGACCAGCGGATCGTCAGGTTGCAGGACGTTCAGGCCTTGTATCGCTGGGTCTGGAGCCCTGTGAATCTTGAAGTAACGTACATCGTCGCCATATGTCCTCTTCAGTGGTTAATGCAACCTCGCAATTATAGCAGTTATACCTCCTCGTCTCCGCAGTCACGGCCACTCAAATGTTCGTCCATCAGCATGCATCAGCATCTGTCCCAACATGAAGCAGTCCCCATAATGTCAACTCGGTGTGTATTCACCTCACCTGTGGATTATCCATTTCTGAGTGACCTCTTTGATGACAAATTGTGTTGGAGGTCAGAAGGCATGTTAAAGAAAGATCAAGAGTGCCAAAAAGGATGATTTTCTCTGCTATGATGCCCAGTTACTGATTCCAGAGAGGAGGAGTGATGAAGACAGTCAATCGGCATAAAATCAGGCGCCGGTCGGCAACGCCTTGCAGTGCCTCTTGCTTGTAGCCGCTAGCTTGGGGATGCTAGAATCGTCAGGCAACGTCCAATGGTCACCTGTGTTGATGATGCTGATGATGACGACATTGCCGGAATCATATCATCGAGTCTTTTCCGCATAGAATTTGACTTACGGCGACCGCGCTTCATCAGTGGCACAAGGCGGGGAAGATGATCGGGGTAGTGTCAATACGGGTTTCCGCCACAAAAAGGGACGCAACCTGGGCGCTGCAGGTCGCAGAAGTCCGCTGATATTGTGATTCCGCCACGACCACGGTCATAGGCAACCACGATCCTCGCATTATCGCCGGTCACAAAAGGTCCAGGAACCTCTCAAGCATGGGCCATTCTTTTGAGTCATAGCTCCTGATTCACCATAGCGATTGTCATATGTCCGCCTTTGCCGTAAACGCATAAGTAGAGGCGAAGAACTCTTAAGTGGTTAACCACCACCAACATGCCTATGTTTCACATGCAGCGAATGCATGAGTTTGAAATGGAGGGGAAACACGTGGACCAAAAAAGGCCAGACGCGCAGGGCTCCATCCACTGTCACACCCCTCTGTCTCAGCCCTCCTACTCCTCCTGCCACCACCAAGGTTCCTCAGCTGCCCATGTTCTCTCAATGTCATGATAAGGGATCAGCCTTCACCAGCTTCAAGCCTTCCACAGTCGCCCGAGAGTAGTACCACCAGCAACCACCAGAGACCTCCATCACTATACCTTCTCCTTCTCGCCCGTTTGTCGAACCTGCACGCAGTTTTTACAGCGCCCTAGATCTAGCAGCCAGCCTTCTGTCTTCCAAGGTTTGGGAGCAGAAGGAAACACTTTATACCCAAAAAATCATTCAAATGCCAAAAAAGCCTGAATGTCGGCAATGTTGCCCTGGCTTTTGGACTTGGAAAATGTTTGCCATTCCGTCTGGTGGACACAGATGGGTTCCGTATCATCATGGCCCTCGGCTTGCACCAATAACCAGATGCCGTGCAGGAATTTCTTTGACCGAAGAAAAAAGCCGTTCACTGCCCCTGGCCAGCCACGTGTTCATCTAAAATTTCTAAGCGTCATTGTCCTGCATCTGTGTCCTGGAAAAAGATCCAATGCTGACCACTCGCACACAAATGAGACTAGGTAGCACGGCCAAGGCCGCTTACTATCTCGTGAAGCTCACTGGGTGAGCTTGGGTGACTCGTCTGTGTGGGTGACGGTGGCATCTCAGGCTTGGCGCTACGCTCTTCAAAACCGCAGGGATGGTGCACAGGGCTCTTTCACCAAGGTACTCTAGGTGGCATCACGTCCCAGAAGACACCAGGCCGTGTTGAATTTAATCTGCCCTTGGAGAAGGTCCATAACACAGGTCAGGAGTGTGGCGGCTCTCCGCAACGGAGATCCGAGCGCTGGTTGGAGTGACCAAGTACCGTTGTGCCAGGCAAGGTGTGTGTGCGATAAGGGAGCGAAATCTGCTGGACGCCTTAAGATCAGGTAGACTGGAAACACATACATCTGCCTGGCACATGTCATGAAACCTTGTATCCAGAAATTTTAAACGCTACACAGTGGGTTATGGACCTAGCCTTCTGATCAGAAGCGCTCGTGTCTGAGTGCGCACTTCCGCAATTCAGCACCCATGCTTCGTCCTCGCACTGGCGCGTATGAAAGCATCAGCTCAGGCTCACCCGTTAACGTCTACATGTGTTGAGGTTTGGCAACACGCAGGATTTCTCTCCAACCTCCCTATGCCTCAGTCGATTGTGGGAGCAGCGCAACTGCCAGTGACGCAGTACGAAGTGAACACATTGGCCATGGACATAGCAGCGTGAGGACATCGGAGGTGTTGCAGACTCGCAAGAGAGTGGAGGCAACGGTGAAAGTGCTCTGCACCATCTTGCCAGTTAGAAGAATCCACACCAAAATGTTAGTGCGGCCGATGCCACTTGTACAGCGATGAGCAGTGTTGGTGATCTTAGTTCTGGATCGTTCGTATGGACACTTGAAACATTATCAGGTCCCGCCAGAGACGGGGAGGAGACGGACATCAGATTGACAGACCACGTGTCTCTTACTCTCCGTCAATTTCCACAAGGCCCCGCACTGTTTCTCAATCTTTATCGTGGTACTTCAATAGGCAGTGGTTCAGGGTCCCTGAACATAGTTGCAAGGCGGCACATCAGCTCTCAGGGTTGCATCATCTATAGGACAGTCAGGGCTGTGTTGAAGCATGTGCACAGAGGAAAGCGGAGGAGGAGGAGGAGGAGGAGGAGGAGGAGAGTATTCCATAGACACCGAACGTCCCTGCCTTGGAAAGAGGTTGGCGCGAATTGTGGCAGATGAGAAGATGAGTTTGTAGTGTCCTAAACCCAAGAGAGCTTGGGAACACAAGGGCTCCATTCTCTCACATTGAGTGCTTGGCTGCTCTCACCATTGGCGTTCACAAACTATGATCCTCGCATTAAGCATCCTACAAATGTTTATACAGTTACTGGGTGGCCACCCTACCTGGATCCCGGTACAAAACAAATCTCAAGCACTTTCCACTTCCACCACCCAAAATAGAGAGGTTATAATGCAGGGAAAGAAATGGAAGGACCTTGCTGATTGATCAACTGGAGACATCTGGGTTTGCGTCTGCTCTCACGTATCTCTCATAATGTCATTCGGTGAGGAACTAACCAGCCAGCGCGTGACAAGCAGTGAGTGACCTAAGCAGCCGTAGCATGGGCAAGCAAAGTAGACTAGCAGCAGGCAAGGTGGAAGAAGCCTAATGGGGTGAAACTCTCGGCATTCTTTATTTTTCCACCATCACCTATCGCATGCTATGCAGGGCACACATCCAAAACCACACCAGTGACCTGCTTAAGATCCTGGTAGGCACGACTTATATGCGTCTCAACACCGCGTTGTTTTGGATCGTGTTCACGGACCAATAGAATCCGTCAATTTTCTCACTGTGGAAACAAACTTCATACTCTACATTAATGTCTTATTCTTTCTCGCCTTGATACTGTAAACTCCCTAATTGTTTTCGGTCTTCCTACTCTGTAAAATTCCCCTCTCAACTGTCTGATTGCGCAGCCTCAAGACTTGCCACTTTCTTTCCAGACCGCGTTACTGATGCCTGCTACCCTGGGTCCGTCTCTGCCACTGGACTGCTATATTACCAAGTGTACAGGAATACAAACATAAATCATCACTCCAATCTCACCACATAAGGCTCTCACACAGAGGCGGCACCCCCATACATCTCCTCCCTCTTATCTCTGTCTACCCACCCTACCCGTTCGTCTCCGCGCTCTGCTAACGATCTAAGACTACACACCCTCATCATCCGAAACCCGCTCATGACTCGTCTCACTAGATTTTTCATCGTATTGCAACCAGTTCCTCTAGGAAACCATGTTACTACCCATGTGTTCCAGCACTCTCACAACCTCACAGTTTTAAACTGCGCCTCTGAATATACTCTCATCATTCTTACGACATAGCCTATCAAACGATAGCCCTTAATTGTCAACCCAAAATTCTGTCACAGTTCGTCACTTCTGCACTTTGGCACACCACAGGCACTTTATGTATATTGATTTGTATGGTTGGAGATGGCAGGTTCTCCACAATTGTATGTATATTACCACTCACTCTTTAGTAACATGGCTGTCCATTTGATAAACAAGCACTTGTCCCTTTTGTTTCACCCATACACCATAATAGATTGTAAGCTTCCTTGGAGGCCCAGTGCCATCACCACCGCGTGTCTAATTTGGTCAGTAGTTTTTTATAATGTAATGTCTGGTGTGTCTCTGCTTATTCCTCTATATTGTTAAATGCTGCGGTTATGTTGGCGCTTTATTAATTTAAAGATTATTATTATTATTGTGCTTTTCGTGGGTATCCAAAATGGACGTAATGGCCCGAACCTAGCTCGACAACGCCCCATACTGAGGTGTTGTACTGCCCAGCAGCCTATGGTCATATCTCTGAGCGGACCTTCAGACACAGCTGGAGGAGTCGATTACATGACAAACGTATCCGGGACTTTCCCCGTTAAATGTGGATCGTTTGACTTTCATAAGATGAATCAGGCTTGGATTCTGTTGTTGTTGTGGGCCCCACTTGTCGCAGGTTCACCGATTAGTTGATGGTGTACTTTCCACAGTTCTCTTCAACAGAAATGGTCCTCTTGTAATAAAAATTATTTTTTTAAATGATCATTTCTTCTGCAATTGTTTTCTCAATTCCCATAAAACAGTTCCTTTTGCTGGTTTTTGCTGTGAGGAGACCTAAAGGGTCACCATGTTTCATGCATAAAACCATATTCCATTTACTCACTTCATCTTTAGACATTTTTCACATTGTCAATGTTTTGGGCGGTCATGTTGCCTCACAATTTTCAACAGTGGCGTGAGATGTATATTTTAATATATTTTATGGGGGTCTTGTAGCTGTGAATTTCTCCACAGCATAATCATGGTCCTTTGGAACACGAAATGTGGCTTCTAAGTGGCATTTCTCCTTCAATTTTTAAAAGTGGCTGAGATGGTCATATTTATAATTTTTTGGGGTCACGTTGCTGTGAGGATAAAGCTATATCTGGTCCTTTGGAAACAGAAATGTGGTTTCAAGAGTGCATTTTCTCCCTCACAATTTATAAACAGTGGCTGTAGAAGATCCATATTTTATACATTTTTTGGGGTCATGTTTGCTGTGACAGAACAGCAATAATTCTGGTCCTTTTGTAGAACGAAATGTGGCGTCTAAGTGGCATTTCTCCTTCACAAGTTTTGTACACGTGGTGAGAAGTTCATTTTTTTATTAATTTATTTGGGTCATGCTGCTTTGGAAATGCAGCAAATAGACTACAGGTCCTTTATCTCTAAAAAATGTTGTTTCTATATAGTCACTTTGTTCGTTCGACACAATGTCAATAGTGGCTCATGGGTATGTTTTTGTATTTTTGGGGGCATTTTGCTGTGTACATGCAGCTATACTACAGACGTCCTAATTCTAAAAAATGATTCGTTTCTAACAGACATTTGTTCCTTCACGCTAATGGTCAAGAGTGGCTCATAGGTGTGATGGTTCGCTGGTCACGAAACAGGAATAGGATCAGGACATTGTTAATGGACATACCATATTGCAAAAATGGCTTGTTTTTTGAAAGTATCTTTAACATAGCTCTCAATCTCCTTTATTGAGGTACAACCATTTAATACAATTAAAAAAATGAGAAACAAAGACATGGTGGGATTCCATCCGATTTAAAAAGGTGTTTTCTGAATTAAAAGTACTGTAAAAGATCCCTGCATGTACAAATAGCTGTTTAAAAAAATTCCTCTGATTTGTACAAGGGGTAGGTACAGGAAAAACTTGACACCTGACTGTAGGATTATTCAAGAAGGGGACTAAGGAGTATGAGCAAGAGGACAGAGACAAAGTACTCAGAGACTATTTTCTCCAGCACATTGAGTAAAAATGAGAAGAAAGATTGCCAAGATTTGGGCACATGGGTTGTAACAGGAGCGGTCTTCACAACAACAGTATATTCCCAAGAGAAGTCAGATTGGTGCCACACTTGATACGGTGGCGGCTAGCGTTTACACAGGTATTGACTGTTGTAACTGAGGAACAGGCTGGACGTCTCTCACACTTGACGCTTCCACACTTTGCTTCAGCAGGACAGTTTTCGTTTTTTGTGCGTCATCAGGGCATTTTAACCTGCGTGCTATTAGATGACGGGACGCCCAGCCTGGCGCTTCACCGCACCCACTGTAACTCGGCGCCCTGGTCATGCTTTGGCCCAGGACAGGTATAGACAATGTCCAGTGAAAACTCTAAAATAATGGTCGGCTTGGAAATAGGATTCCCTTTTTCCGGCAGACTTTTTAAAATGTGGGGGGTCATGAGGTTTGTGGGTCATGCTGAATGTGGCCCAGGACAGGTATAATGGTCAGTTGTACAGTGAATCTATAAATGGGTTTAGACTCCTTTTTCCACGGCACTTTTTTAAAGCTTGGGGGTTTTATGCAAGTTTGGGGTATCATGCTGCGGCCCAGGACAGGTTATTGGTCAACTGTCTGGAATAATACCAAATGGTGGTTTTTGCATAGACTCCTGTTTCCAGGTCACATTTTTTAAAATCTGGGTGGTTATCATGCAGGTTTGGGGCTAATGCTGGGGCTCAGGATACAGGTTACTAGTCAATGGCCCAGGTGGAATACTAAAATGGTGGTTGAAAAGACCTCCTTTTTCCAGGCACTTTTTAAATGTGGGGTCATGCAGAGTTTGGGGGCTCATGCTCGTGGCCGCCAGGACAGGTATAACGTCAATTGTCCAGTGAAATAAAAATGGATGGTTGAAAGACTCCGCTTTTCACCCCCGGGGGAGGCACTTTTTAAATGTGGGGTCATGCGGTTTGGGGGCTCATGCTGTGGCCAAGGACAGTTATAGTCAATGTCACCAGTCGAAACCTAAAATGGTGGTTTGGTGGAAAGACTCCTTTTTCCAGGCACTTTTTTTAAATCTGGGGGTTCATGCAGGTTTGGGGCTCATTGAATGTGGCAACTAGGATGTATAGTCAATGTCCAGTAAAGTAAAATGGTGGTTGAAAGGACTCCTTTTTCAGGCATTTTAAATGCGGGGGTTATGAAGGTTTGGGAATCATGGCTGCGTTCCAGGTCAGGGATATTCATGTCCAGGTCAAGTTACCAAACTGATGGTTCTAATATCACTGCCTTCTGACTACTTTTTATATTTGTGGACGTGATGCAGGTGTTAAGGGTCTGCTTTGTGGTTACAGAAGGGATTGTGAATGGTGTGTGACTTTTTTATTGTGGCTATATAGCCTAAGTGCTGTGCTCAAAATTGTTGCAGGTATCAATTTGATGTTGTGCGCTGTTAATTCCACGCTTTCTCCAAGCCACTGTTTGGGTGTAGAATGAAGGTGTTTGTTGCTCTCCCATAGACTCTTACATGGTTCAGTACGGAGTATGATCGACTATCGAAAACCTATGCGAGGGTGACGACTTATCGTACTATCGCCCAACGATGTCGATAGCCAACGTAATCGCTCAACACTAATACACATACATACACTATATAGTTAAAGGTAAGGGTTATCTATGGGGAGCATCTATAGGGGATCCCTATAGGGGAGTCTATACCTGGATCTATATAAATATATGTAGAAATATCTATCTATAGATAGATAGATAGATAGATAGATAGATAGATAGATAGATAGATAGATAGAAATAGAACTAGCAATTGTGTAGACAAATCTCTACACCAGGCATCGTCAAACTGCGGCCCTCCAGCTGTTGGGAAACTACAACTCCCGTCATGCATTTATATAATCTATATCAGTGGGATTGATGGGGGTTGTTGTTTTCCAACTGCTGGAGGACTGCAAGTTTGAGGAAGCTGCTTCTACATGATACATAAAATATTGAAAAGAATCCAAATCTGAAAATCCGCGCTTAAAACTGCGGCCAAAAAAAATTAAAACTGAGCAAAAGTCCTCAAGATTTACTGTTCAAGTATTCGTTGGATTCTCATTCAGAATCTACAGTATTTTCTCCTTTGGCTTCATCCACATAACAGAGGGTAAAATGTTGGTCAGATTCTAATTAGTTTTAGTTTCTTTTTCTGTTTTTATGTCATGTTTTTTTTCTGCGGTTTTTAGATTTCAGACACCCCATTCAGGTGAACAGTACTATAATCTGCCATTTTGTGGCGAATTATAGAACATGTTCTAAGTTTTTTTCAAAACCATTGGTTTTGAAGTCTGACCTCAGAAAATCTGAGTTGTGAAGACTGTTTATGGGGATGATTTACAGTCGGACTTTTGCGGATTCTAAATACTGAATATCCTCATTTAAAATTCACGACAGCTAAACCACAGTCACGATTAGAACGTTCGTTTGCAGTTCGTTGTGGAAGCAGTGTTACGATATACACATGGATGACACTTCCCACTGAGAAATACTCTGAAGATGTAACTGCCCATAAATAAATGAAGAATATGAAATAAAAATTTAAGTATTAAAGTTTTAAATATACGATTAACTTTGTTACTTAAAGGGGTTGTCAGGGTAAAAAAATAAATAATTCAAAATGTAAATGCTTCATTATGGGTGGATCCCTCAATTATGGCCTTTATTGATTAGCTAGAATAGCACCAAAAAGGGATAGTACTGCTCCCTTGCGGCCCTGGGTTAATTCAGCCAAGGGCAGCATCTGCATGGAGTTTGTATGTTCTCCATGTCTTCGCTTGAGTTTTTTTCTGGTACTTCAGTTTCTTCCCACACTGCAAAAGCATGCTGATGGCTTAAAGGGATTGTTGGATTTGGATCCACGTCCAAAAAAAGGATAAAAAAATACACCACACTTTGTGTGGGACGTTTTGGACGCTATTTTGAAGCTCTCTATTGTTTCTTATGGGCATTTTACTCACCGAAAATGCCTCAAGAACTAACATGTCACTTATTTAACATGTCACTGGAAACAGTGCTGAAAATAAGCAAGTAAAAAAATGTGTTGTATGAATGACGATGCGGTTTTACATAAGAATCAATGAAAATGAACCGGAGGCATTTTATATTCATTTTTTATGTTGTTTTGGGGCAGAATTCGTGCCAAAAATCATCCGTGTGAACATGACATTTTTGTGAAATGACTGCTGGAGGTTTGCAATTCGTAGTGTACAAGGCTACAAAGCTCTATAACTCAGTAAGTAATGTAAAGAGCCCTGTATTTCAAACAGAGCAGTTAGTAAGTCATCATCAAGACCATTGATTCAGCCTGGAAGAGCAGAAGGGGTGGTTGGTAGCAAGGGAAGCTTGTCTGCAAAAGAAGGAGATAAGAACTGCTCCTAACTCTGAAGAGAAGCAAAATCAAAACAGCAATAGATTTGGTAATAGTCTTTATTTACCTTTGCCTATGTTTAAAGCCAAATAATGAAATGAGTATATCCTATTAATCTTGAATTTAGATTATGAGCCCCAGCTAAGGAACAGTTTGAGTGATAATCTCTGCACAGCACTACAGAATGTGACAATGCTATTGCTATCTATCCATCTACAGTAACTATCTTTCTGCATAAAATAAATAAATAAAAAGGCTTTCATGTTCAAGAAATCATTGTGAGTCAGGTTACTACACAGACAGCCTAAAACTTTACGTGTGTTTTTTTTTACAGATAATAGCTGATTGTTTACAACCATTTTAACTGCCAGTTGTGTTCAGATGGGAATCTTAGGGTGCGTTCACATGGCAAAGACCAAATACTGGTCAGATTTATTCTTTTTTTGTCACGCATGGGGACGACTTTTGTCTGCGGTTTGCGAATTCAAGCCGCCCCTGTTGGCACCCACATCTTATGCCCGAAAATCGGGTGGAAGAATGAACATGTTTTAAGTTTTTCTGGCGGTGTAACAAACCGTCCGGTGGAAAATCTGTTCAGTGGGGGGCTGCTGCATGGATTTTCCATTAAAGTCTATGGGGGTGCGTTGCATGTCGGTTTTCAGACAGTTTCTAAAACCACAAACTGTCTGAAAAACTGACCAATAACCCTTGCGGTGAAGACAAGCCCTTATTTTGCCTAAAATTATGTCTGACTTTGACAGAAAGTGAATAATTTTTTCTCACCAATATATAATAATGATGACATGGAGAAAATTGATGTAGACCTATGTATATATGTATATCAGCAGGGAGGAGAAGGATGTGTATATTTACAAAGGATTACTGAAGCACTCCACCCAGTGACAATAATTAGTCATGCTTTGTTTATATACTCCAGCGTAGTTTGTCTCAAGCTCAAATGTTATATCAAATATGCATAGCAAAATTAAAAGCTATATTTCCTAAATCTAAGACCTGCTCAAGTGAAGCCCTACTTTAAACTTGACCATGTAATTTAAAAATGTAAAACAGAATATGACTAGTGTTGAGCGATTTTTATCGACAAAGTTGAAATCGGCACGGTTTTTATGGTAATCGGGATTTTTTCGATCACGCGATAATTTAGTTAAAAATCTGCGCATAATCTATTAATATCGCACCATTTTCGGCGCTTCCTGTATTGGCGGCCTATCAATCAGCTACAGAATAGAGCAGGTGAGATGTGTTGCACATCATGACTGGGATGTGTATGGTTTCGATTGGCTGGAAAAATCACATGACCTCGTTTTAACATAGAAAGCCCTTCCTGGTCTGCCTAGTCTCTCTCAGCGTTCATACTAGTTGGACGTGCGCTCTGCATGTCTCCAACTACTCAGGCGAAATCATACTATTTTTCACGAGAAACCTCTACTATTAGCTGTTAGTTAGATTAGACATTGGAGCTTTTTGTAGTTAGATAGATTATTTTAAAGCACAACTAGCGCTATAAAGTCACGTGGGAGGCGGGGGGGGGGATCCCGTGGCAACACAGACAAGCTCTAAAAGGACACTGATAAAGTTCACCAAGACTTATGTAGACGACATTGCACTGCAATATCTTCATTATTAACAGTTTGCATTGAAAATTTCCTGGATATTGTGGCATGGTGAACTTATATTAGGAAACACACCATTTCTGTTAACTGCAGCCTCTTGTTAGGTGCAAAACTCCACTTTTATTATCAGTATACATTTCCAGATAGTGTTCTTTTTCAATTTTACCCATTCCACCTTTGGTGATATATCCAGCCTTGCACTTAATTAAATCCAGCGAATCTTGTAGTCAGCACAGGTTTGATAGGTGCCAAAAATACCTTGTATCATCAAATCTATAAAAGATACGTGTTATTTTGCACTTTTGCCCAGGCCAGACTTGTTCATATTAGATGAGCTTGCACTTATATCTTATACAGCAATTTTATAGTCACCACTGTTGAATTGAAAGTGCCAAAAATACCTGTATCATCGAATCTATAACAGAAACGTTTTTTTGACTTTTTATGGGCCCGTGGGTTCATTGCACATTTGATTCATTCAGATAGGTGTGCACTTATATCTTTACAGCAATTTAAAGTCACCACAGGTGAATTGAAAGGTGCCCAAAAAATACCTTGTATCATCCGAATCTATAACAGTTACGTGTTTTTTGACATTTGCGCATTGCAGCTTTGTTCGTTCAGATAGCGTGCAGTTATATCTTATAGCAGCAATTTTTTCGTCACCACAGGTGAATTTAAAGGTACCTAAAACAACTTTATTTATACGAGAAACATAACAGATACGTGTTTTTTGCACTTTTCCCAGTCCGATTTGTTAAATTTGAATCCAGCCATTTGTTTGATTTAGAGAGATTGAGAATAGCTGTGATTGCTTTCAGTTAAAAAAAAACTTTTCCAAAACTATTCCATGATCCTACTCAAATTTTTATATATTCTTAAAATGGAGCCGAAATTCAGGTGGTAAGCGAGCAAAGAGGGGGGTAATCATCATGGAGGTAGAGGTACATAAAGTGCACCTTCCATGCTGGCAACAACACTCATGCCATCGATCATCGTTTTGCAGGACCGTCAGCCTGTCCAGTCGCGGGGTCAGGTCCCAGTGAATGCTCAGTAACGAACAGCGTCCGCCAATCTGTTCTTCAGTGGTTAATGCAACCTCATCCATCAATCTGTACCTCCTCGAGCCGTCCATATCCCGGCCACAAATGTCCACATCACATGTCGTCATCCGTCAACATGACGCGAAGGCAGCCCATATGTCAACTCGTGTGCCCACCACTGTGGATAATCCATGTTCTGAAGAACCTCTTTGATACAAAATGCGTGGGGTCAAAGCATGTTAAAAAGGATCAAGAGGAGTTATTTTAGTCTGCTCTGACGCCCATTTACTGGATCCATCAGAGGAGGAAGAAGGAAGCCGTCAATCGTCAAAAACCCGCGTTCTGCAACACCTTGCAGTGCCCCTTGCTTGTAGCCCCAGCTTCTGGATGTCAGAATGTTCAGACGACCAAGTCACCTGTGTTGATGATGAGATGATGACATTGCGGATCCATCCTGTTCTTTTCCACAAAATTAGCTTGCGAGCGCTTCATCAGTGACGAGGAGGAAGACGATGGGGTAGTGGTCAATACGGGTCCCGCCACAAAAAGGGAGAGGGATGGTCGCAGAATTCCGCTGATATGATTCCGCCAGCCACGGTTAGCGCAAACCCAGCTTCTCATTTTATCGACATCAAAAAGGTCAGTACCTCTCAAGCGTGGGCCTTCTTTGAGCAAGCCTCTGATCACCCATCGATTGTCATAGTGCCGCCTTTGTGCCTGAAAACGCATTAAGTAGAGGCACAACATTAGGTGTTAACCACCATCAACATGTCTATTCACATGCCATCAATGCATGGTTGAAATGGAGCAACACTTGGGCCAAAAAGGCAGACCGACGCGGGCCTCCAACCACTGTTACAACCTCTGTCTCCCCTCCTCCGCCACCACCAGGCATCCCTCCCAGCTGCCCATGATCTCTCAGATCATGATCAGTATCAGCCCTCCGCTTCAGACTCCACCGTCGCCCAAGTACCACCAGCACCACCAGAGACCCATCCCACCCCTCTTCTCCCCCAGTTTTGACGACCTGCACGCCGTACACGCAGCCAGTCAAGCAGGCCAGCCTTCTGTCTATAGGTATTGGGAGCAGAAGAAACACTTCAACCCAAACCATCCCAAAGCAAAACCTGAATGTCAGCATTGCCAGGCTTTTGGCCTTGGAAATGTTGGCTTTCCGTCTGGAGGACACAACTGGTGTTCCATCCATGTCAATGGCCCTTCGCCTGCCCCAATACAAGATGCCGAGCAGGCATTTCTTAGCCAAAAAAGCCGTCCCTGCCCTGCCAGACACGTGTTCATCTAAAATAGTCAAGCGCTGTTGTCGCATCTGTTCCCGTAAAAGTCCATCTGACCACCGACACATGTAATAGAAAGCACACGGCCAGGCCGATATAGCGTGCTGTGAACAGCTCACTGGGTGAGCTGGGGTGGATGTCACTTGTGGTGACTTGTGCTCTCAGATGCGCGGCGCACGCTCTCAAAACTGGAGGGATGGTGCAGGTCTTCTTTCCCCCAAGGTCTCTGGTGGAATCACGTTCCCAGAGAAACCAAGCCGTTTTGAAATGAATCTGTCTTGGAGACCGTCCCACACAGGTCAGGAGCTGTGGACGGCGTCTCCGCAACGAGACCAAGCACTGCTGGATTACAAGAAACCTTGTGCCAGGCAAGTTGGTGTTGCGATAAAAGGGCGAAATCTCTGGCCGCCCTAAGATTGGTTAGGCGGAGCACATCCACCAGCTTCGATCCAGCCTGGCTGTGATGCAGCGTCAGCTCGTCCTCCCAGTTAACCGTCCCTCATTGTTAACGTGCAACACGCTGGAATCCACCCGCCACATGCTCCAGCGATTGTAGGAGCAGCGCAAGTGCCATTACCAGTACGCAGTGACACATGGCCTGACAAGCATCGGTGGCGGACCTCGGTGTTGAGCCACTGAGAGTGTAGGCAGGTGAAAAGAGCTCTGCACCATCCTTGCCAGTTTTTGAAGACACCGACCAACAATGGTCAGTGCGGATGATGCCCTATCAGCCATGAGCATTGTGGTGACTTAGTTCTGGAACGATCGTTGGACACTCCCTAAAACATCAGGTCCTGCCAGCGACGGATGGATGAGACCGACACAATTCGGACACGGATGCCTTTCTCTCCTAGACTCCACAAGGCCCCGACATTTCACAATTTTATCGGTCTTCATTAGGCAAGTGGTCGGGTCCAGTGGGCTAGTGCAAGCGGCGCTCTCAGTCTCAGTGTGCATCATCTGAGGCAATCAGGCTGTGTTGAAGCTGTGCCAGAGGAACGGAAGGAGGGAGTGAGGAAGAGGTATTCCAAACACTAAAACGGAATGTTACTGACGTCCCTGCCTTGTAATAGGTTGGCGTGAAATTGAGGCGGAGGATGAAGAATAGGAAGATGACTTTGCTAGTGCCCCTCAACCCAGAGGGCTTGGGAAATCAATGCTCCATCTCTCACATGAGTCCTTGGATCTCCATATCCTCCTAACATGATCCTCGCATAAGGCCATCACAATGAACAACAGATACTTGGTGCCACCCCGCCTGGATCCCCGGTACAAAACTAAACTCAGCACATTCCTCCACCCACCCAAATACGAGAGTAATATGCAGGAAATGGAGACCTTGGCTGATTGATCAACTGGAGACTTATGTTGCTTCTGCTTCACATTCTTCAAATGACACTGGTGGAACAACGCTCACGACGACAGCATAGATTGCCAAGTAGCCGATAGCGGCAGCATCACAGCACAACGAGGTGGTCAGAAGCCTAAATGGGTGACCTCTGGCAAAGTCTTTATTTCCACCCACCAACGCATGTCAATGGCATGCACACATACAACACCCCAGAGACCATCTTAAGATCATGGTGCATGACTATCTGCGCTCCAACATCGAGGTTTTTGTATGTGTTCCCGGACCGCAATAGACTTCTGGGTATCAAAAGGGACCAATGGCACCGTGCCTGGCTCGACACGCCATAGATGTGTTGTCCTGCCCTAGCAGCCAGCCGTCATATCTGAGGGGACCTTCAGCACATTCATTAGGAGTCATTACAGACAAACGACATCCGGGCTTTGCACATATAATGTTGGACGTTTGACTTTCAACAGATGAATCAGGCATGGATCTCTGATGATGGTGTGGCCCCACTTGCCGAGGTCACCGATTAGTTTACTTGTCTACTACTCCCATTCCTCTCCAAACAGAACTGGTCCTTTTCTTGAAAAACTTATTTTTAAAATGATATTTTCTTCCTCAATTTTTATTATCAATACACAACAGTGCATTTTGTGCAGTTTTTGCTGTGAGAACTGTAAAAGACACCAAGGTTTTGTTACAGAAACATATTCCATGTTACTCACTTCATCTTTAGAATTTGTCGCATTGTCAATGGTTTTTGGGGTCGTGTTGCCCTACACAATTTGTAATAGTGGCTGAGAACTCATTTTTATAATTTTATTGTGGTCATGGTGCCTGTGAGATCCACAATAACGAGGTCCTTTGGAACAGAAATGTTGGCTTTTTAAGTGGCATTTCCCCCTCACAATTTTTAACAGTGGCTGAGAAAGTCATTTTATAGTCAAGTTCTGCTTTGAAATGCAGGCAATACTACAGTCATATTCAAAATAATGTTGTTTCTAATAGACATTTGTTCTTCACAATTGTCAAAAGTGTGAATGCATGGGTCCAAGTTTTTGAAGTTTTTGGGGGCATTTTTGCTGTGACATGCAGCTATACTACAGTCAATTATAAAAAAATATTTGTTTTCTAACAGACATTTGGTTCTCACCCAATTTTCAATAGTTACTCAATGGTGATGGTGGCTGATCAGAAACATGAATGAGGTAGGACACTCGTTAATGGACACATATTGCAAAATGACGTTGTTTTTGCAAGATCTTTAACATTGCTATCATCCCCTTTATTGAGACAACCCATCTTAATACACTTAAAAAAGAGAAACAAAGACATGTGGGATTCCATCCTATTTTAAAAATTTGTTTTCTAGACTTAAACTACTAAAAAACTTGCAATTACAAAATAGCTTGTAAAAAAAATCCTCTGAATTGTACAAGGGATGTACAGGAAGACTAACAGATGGTAGGTTTATTCAGAGGACAAGAGTATGGAGCACGACAGAGAACAAAGAACCAGAGACAATCTCCTCCAGCACGTTAGTAAAAGAGAAAATGAACGCCAAGAAAAAGGGCACCTGGGAGGACAGGAGGCGTTTAACCACCCGTATTCACAGAGAAGCTCAATTGGTCCGCACTCATACGGAGGGGCAAAGCGCTTCCCAGGTATGTGGACTGTGTACAGAGGAAGGCTGAGTCTCAACGTCCGCTACCACACTCTGCTTCAGCACCGTCAGTTTATCGTTGCGCGTCATCAGGTCATTTTTAACCTGCGTGTTAATAGATGACGGACGCCAGCCTGGGCTCTCACCGCACCCACTGTAAGTCCGTCCCTGGGTCTGCTGTGGCACAGGACAGGTATAGTCAAGAACAGTGAAACTAAAAATGGTGGTTGAAAGACTCCTTTTTCCGGACTTTTTAATCTTGGGTCATGCAGGTTTGGGGCTCATGCTTTGGCCCAGGACAATAATAGTCCTATAGTCCATTGAACTAAAATGTTGGTTGAAAGACTCCTTTTTCTGGCACTTTTTTAATCTGGGTCATGAGAATAGTGGCTCACACAGGGACTTGACACCGCCAAACAGTACCAAAGCTCTAAACTACAGAGACTATTGCTCAGCACAAAGCCCTGACACCGCCCAAACTGTACACATTGCTCTATACTACAGAGAATAGTGCTCATCACAGGAGCCTTGACACCGCCGAAACCGTACCACATAGCGTTCTATACTACAGAGTAAATAGAGCTCAGCACAGAACTTGACACCGCAAACCGTACACATAGCTCTATACTACAGAGAATAGTGCTCAGCAAGGAGCCTGACACCGCCAAATGTACACATAAGCTACTATACTGCAGGAATTGTGCTCAGCACAGAAGCCTGATCACCGCCAAACTGTACACATAGCTCTATACTACAGACAATATGCTCAGCACAGAAACGCCTGACACCACCAAACTGTTCACATAGCTCTATACAACAGAGACTAGTGCTCATCACAGGGGGGAGTGAATAGGAAAAGAAGAGGTGGGAGGGGGTGAAGGCCTGACACCGCCAAAGCCTACACATAGCTCTATAACTAAGAAATAGTGAACAGCACAGAACCTGACACCGCCAAACCTACACATAGCTCTATACTACCTAGAATATTGCTCAGCACAGGACCCTGACACCGCCAAGCTGTCAACATAGCCCTATACTGCCGAGAATTGTGCCCACACAGGAGCCTGACACCGCCAAACTGTACACATAGCTCTATCCTACAGAGAATAGTGCTCAGCACAGGAACCTGACACAGCCAACGTACACTAGCTCTATACTACAGAGAATATGTGGCTCAGCACAGGAAACCTGACACCTCCAAACCGTACACATAGCTCTATACTACAGGAGAATAGTGCTCAGCACAGGAGCCTTACACGCCAAACTGTTACACATATGCCTATAGCTGCAGAGAATATGCTCAACACAGTACCTGACACCGCCAAACTGAAACACATAGCTCTAAACTACAGAGAAAGTGCTCGCACAGAAAGCCTGACACCGCCAAACTGTACACATAGCTCCTATACTACAAGAATAGTGCTCAGCACAGGAGCCTGACACCTCCACACAGTAACACATAGCTCCTATACTGCAGAAGAATAGTGCTCAGGCACAGTAGCTGACACCGCAAACTAGTACACATAAGCTCTATACTACAGAGAATAGTGCACAGCTCAGGAACCTGACACCGTCCAAACTATACACATAGCTCTATACTACAAGAATTGTGCTTCAGCACATGAACCTGACACCGCCAAACCGTAACACATAGCTCTATACTACAGAGAAATAGTGCACAGCACAACCAACCTGACATCCCCAAACTGTACACAGAGCTCTATACTGCAGGAGAATAGTGCTCAGCACAGGAGCCTGACCACCCGCCAAACTTACACATACTCTATACTACAGAGAATAGTGCTCACACAGGAGCCTGCCCACCGCCAAAACTGTTAACACATAGCTCTATACTACAGAGAATAGTGCTCAGCACAGAACCTGACACCGCCAAACGTACACATATCTCTATAACTACAGAGAAATGTGCTCATCACAGGACCTGACACCGCCAAACTGTACAATAGCTCTATCCTACAGATGAATAGAGCTCACAACAGGACCTGACACGCCAAACTGTAACACATAGCTCTAATACTACAGAGAAAATGCTCAGCAAACAGGAGCCTAGACACCGCCAAACCGTACACATAGCTCTATACTACAGAGAATAGTGGCTCAGCACAGGAGCCTGAACACGCCAAACTTACAAATAAGCTCTATACTGCAGAGAATAGGCTCACACAGATGCGGACACCGCCAACTGTAAGCACATAGCTCTATACTACAGAAGAATAAGGATCAGCACATGAGCCTGACACCGCCAATCTTGTACACATACTCTATACTAGCCGAGGAATAGTGCTCAGACAGGTTGGCTCATGCTGCGTTCAGACAGGTATATTCACTGTTCAGTTCAAGGTAATATGATGTTTCAAATAATACTGCCTTCTGGCAACTTTTTAATTTGGGGTGGATGCAGGTTTAAGGTCAGGCTGTGGTACAAGACAGAGATAGTGAATGGTGTTGGTGAGTTATTTTCTGTGGCTTTTATAACCTAAGTGTGTTCCTATGATGTAGCACTATCCATTTGACTGTTGTGGATGTTAATTCCAGCTCTCCAGCACTGTTTGGGTGGTAATAATGAAGTTTGTTGTTCCTCTCCCATAGACTTATGGTCAGTCGGCGATAATCGGTATCGAATATCTGAAAATCGTCTAGATAACTGCCGATATCGACTATCGAAACGATGATGATAGTCAACATAATCGCTCAACACTAAATATGACATAACTGTTTTATTGGTGGAGATACTACTAGGGTTCCAACCTTTGGGTCCCCCATCAACCCTGAGAACAAAGGGACCAAGTTCTTTTTGCTTTCTATACACAACAAGGCCCATGATTTGTTTTGGGCAGTTTTGGCGACATCTATGAATTTGCATGCGCCACTTTTTTAACTTGACGCCGACACACTAGTTGTAAATAAATGTAGAGGAGTATATAATACGACAGTATGAATGAAAGTGTAATGCACCAAACTTCATATGGAAGTTTTGCATCAAACTTTGGTGCATTCTAGGCGTATTAAAATGTGTTGTGCCTTTTATAGTACATTGTGCCAGCAGTTTTTTGCCGCAATATTTGCCAATAAAATATTGCATGTGATTTCATAGATGTCGCCACTGGTCCATAGGAGATATAAAGAACAACTTTATTGATAAGCAGTTCATATATTCTTATTTACTTCTCAACAGCCAATTTTATAGGGTGAACAGAGGAGTGGGAGGGGGGTTCCTCTAGTAGTGTTAATCTTATGTAAGAATCAATCAGGATCTACTGAAGTAATTCAGCATACCTGATCCTTTTTTAAACTGGAAATAGATTGCTGGTCAGGTTTGCTAGCACCTATACACATTGGGGCTTATTTAGTAAAGCAATTGCAACAGAAATATGGAGCAAATTTCACCACTAGACTGGTGAACATGATGCAACTACATTTATTATGTGTTTTAGAAGGGGTTTACACAATTGTGCCACATATTTGAAAAAGAAGGTGTAGTTTTGTGAAAAGGGACATGGCTTAACTTACAACCTCATACCCAGGGCCGTTCCTAGGGGTGGGAGAGGCGGGCGATCGCCCAGGGTGCTGGGGCTCCACTCACCAGAGGGGGGCGCCGCGACCGCCTGCCTCGCCCGCCCGGAAGTTAGCCCTTGACTCACTCAGCATCTGCACACTCGCTGTGCAGCTGCTGGTACAGGGAGAAGGCAGGATGGATCGTTCCCGTCCCGCCTTCTCCCCTGTATCAGCGTCGCAGGGGGCGCACGGCTATCACCACGCCCCCTGCGAGGCTGGGATCTCCTGGGTCGGCAGCCTCTGCGCGGCCCAGGAGATCTCTGGGAGCTGCATGACAGCATAAGCAGTGTGATGATGTCACTCAGCTTACATTGCTCTGCAGCTCCCGGACCTGGACGTGAGGACCGTGGGATCGTGACATGGTGAGTATTTTTATTTTATTTTATCAATAGCTGCTACCTGGCAATATGGAGGCACAACCTGGCTACAATGGGGCACTGCCTGGCTACATGGGAGCACTGGCTGGCTACAAAGGGGCACTGCCTGACTACAAGAGGGCACTCTTTGGCTACCAGGGGCACTCCCTGGCTATCAGGGGGCACTTCCTGGCTATAAGGGCACTACCTGACTATAGGGGCATCTACCTGACTATAGGGGCATCTACCTGACTATAAGGGGCTAATACATGGCCACAGGGGCTACTGTCTGGCTACATGGGCTACTACATGGATACAGGGGCTACTACATGGCTACATGGGCTACTACATGGCTACAGGGGCTACTACATGGCTACAGGGGCTATTACATGGCTACCATATGAGGTGCTATAGATGGAGAGTTTTTGTATAGAAATAGGAATTGGTAGAGAAGTGCTAATAAATAGAGGAGTCTTAGATGTTTGTTTTGTAAATTTTACAGTGAAGAGTTGTGGCCGGGAGAAGTCTTCATGGCGGTCTTGGACAGATGAAGAGAAACAACAACTCTTCAGAGACGTCTTCTGTAAGTGCCTGGATGTAACTTTTCTGTAATAATTTATATGTCTGCAGAGCCTGTGTACAACTGGTAGCCAATTAGGTATGGTCACTGTATGGGGGTAATATAGGTTGTAATATAATGGTTTGTATTCAGTAATGGTCAGTTTGTATTATTCGGTCACTATGTGGTCTTAGTAGGATATGAGCCTGGGATTCTGATTGGTGTAGCAATGTTATTTGGTAACTGTATGACTATTATTTAGTAGTTTTATACGTAGCACATTGTGGTAAAGCTTTTTGTATATTTTAGATTTGGTTGATGGTGATGCAATGCGTCGCATTGTGGTACATTATGTTACGGAATGGGGGGAGGGCGAAATTTCTTCACCTCGCCCTGAGTGAAATGTAGCCTAGGAACGACCCTGCTCATACCCCAAAAATGTGCCAAACTTTTGGCACAATTATTGGTGTAAACTAGACCAACTAATTAATAGTATGAAGTTAGTCAAAGATGTCTAAACAGTCAGCATGAACTAGACTAGAAAATTTTAATTTTAATACACTGTATTAGTCAGGATTAGTTTCAGGTTTGCTTACACTATATTTGTGGTGCACACCTTGCATACAAAATGTACAGCATATGCTTTGTCTTGCTCAATGGTCTTATCCAGGTGGTTCAATGTGATGATTAGTTTTACTGTTTAGCTCTTTCTACATTCTGCCTACAACAGTTGAATATTTTCTGTTAATGTAGTTATATCTTCCTTAAATGGTTCTCATAATCCTTATGTCAGCAAAAAACAGACTACAACTCTATTTTATCATCATTCTGCACCTATTGACTTGATCCTCATATCATATGTCCAAGTTGTAATGCTCTTTATTCTTTCTGGAAGAAACTTGATGTTCTTATCATTTTAAAACTGTTGTACCGCAAATTTTTATTATATCAATAAAGCTTTGTTTGAAAAAGAAAAATGTACAGCCCATTTTTTTGTACATATGACCCCTACCTATGCATTGGTACGCTACACACTTACATATGTCACCCATTTACTATCATTTAATACATTTATGTGCATAATATGGTATTTTTGTGTGATAATATATTAAATAAAATCTTTGATTGTGCTTTTCAATGATAAAACAGTATTTATGATGACATTTACCAGCCAAATGCATACCAAAAGGACACTCTGTAGATATGCAGGTGTGAACACAGACTCAGATTGATGGCAGTAAGGAGTCTAGATCTAAAAAACTTAGAATACAATTGACTAGTGCATATTTTATGCACTAGTTACAATAAATAGTTGTACTGTATAAGAAGGAAATACAAATCTAATATTTATAAATGGGTGTTTATTGTCTAAAATGTATTCAGTTGGTTTTGAATGTAATCAACAAGATGCCAAGTTTGTGATATATAACTTCTTTAACAATTGACAATTTATTATGATATGATGACATTTCATACAAGGAAGGAAAATCTTATGCAAAATAGCATTAATCTGCATTCATTCCACACCTGCTGTTTCTCACGTTTCCCTTTGAAGTAAGATATAGCTATTAGCAAATAATGCAGCCCATTTTCTCGCTTAAAAATGCACATCACTCTTCACCTGTTCTTTTTATTTTCTCTACTTGTTTGGTATATAAAATATAGAATCTAATTAACAATTTTACTAGATATACTTTGTTTAATCAAAGCTCGTGATTATCATATGAAGGATTGTTAATGCTAGGGTTCTTATTACCACAGTGAATGAAATAATTCATGCTTGTGATTAGCTTTCCAAGCCTTGGCTGCTTCTTCACAGATGTTAGAAGTGTAAACATTTGTGATGTGGGGTTTGGTTCTCTTGAGAGGTTCCCCTTCAAAACAAGACAATCACAGACAGATATAACTCAAACAGATCAGATTTACGTAACACTTCTTCACATAAAGTGGCACAGCAGCATTGATAGTTAAAGCTCTCCTATTACAAATAAAAGCTTAGCGTTTCTGTCCATTAAAAAAAAAAAAAAAAACCACTATATATATATATATATATATATATATATATATATATATATACACGCCACTATATACTTACTTAGTTGTTTCCCACCAGTGTTGCTCTTGAGCTCCCAGCGATCCACTCCTTTTGACTTTCAGGTGCTCATCCCAAAACGCTGGAGGATCTTGCAGTCCATTGTCAGTAAATGGAGTTTGACCCTTTTCTCTGTGTCCTGACGAGAACCTGGAAGTCGAGAGCAGCGGATCACTGGGAGCGCGGGAGCATTAACAGTGTGGGCAGTTAGGTACAAAGGTAAGTACTAGGGTTTTTTTTTTATTAACTTAGCCCCAGTGGTATATCATTTTTTTTTTTACTGGAGAACCCCTATAATGATTAAATTCACACTAGTTGGCACTACGGATTGACATACTTGATAAGGTTGAAAAAAGAAATTGGTCCATCAAGTCCAACCTGTGACCCAACTGTGTTGATCCAGAGGAAGGCAAAAACCATTTTTAAGTGGATGTTTAATGTTCCATACAAAAGGAGAAATTCCTTCCTGACTCCACATATTGCAATCAGAATAAATTCCCCAGATTAATGTCCATCTCCATACTTTACTAACCATAACCTGTAATATTTTATTTTTCCAAAAATATTTTAAAACCTTTTTGAAGTTGTTCTATGGATTCACAGTAATAATCTACATTGAGATTCAGAGTCTTACCGCTATTACAGTATAGAATCCCTACAAATGATTTGATTAGTGTTAAGAAACATAGTCACTCATGGTAAAAAAAAAAAATCACATTATTGTGAATATTACATCATATCTTTTCATGGGACAACACTGAAGATATGACAATTTGATGCAATGTAGAATAATCAGTGTACAGCTTGTATAACAGTGTAAATCTGGGGTGCCCTCAAAATAACTCAACACACAGCCATCAATGTCTAAACAGCTGCCATCAAAAGTGAGTACAACTCTAAGTGAAAATGGACACACTGTGCCCAATTTGCCATTTTCCATCCACAGTATCATGTGAATTATTAGTGTTACAAGGTCTCAGATGTGAATGGGGAGCAGGTGTATTAAATTTTGTGTTATCGCTCTCACACTCTCTTATACTGGTCCCTGGAAGTTCAACATGGCAACTCATGTCAAAGAACTGTCTGAGGATCTGAAATAAAGAATTGTTGCTCTACATAAAGATGGCCTAGGCTATAAGAAGTTTGCCAACAACCTGAAACTGACCTACAGCACGGTGGCCAAGACCATACAGCGGTTTAACAAGACCAATTCCACTCAGAACAGGCCTTGCCTGGTCAACCAAAGAAGCTGATTGCACATGCTCAGCGTCATATTCAGAGACTGTCTTTTCAAAATAGATGTATGAGTGCTGCCAACATTGCTGCAGAGGTTAAAGGGGTGGAAGGTCAGCGTGTCGGTGCTCAGACGATATGCCGCACACTGCATCAAATTGCTCTGTATACCTGTCATCCCAGAAGGAAGCCTCATCTAAAGATGATGCACAAGAAAGCCCTTAAACAGTTTGCTGCAGACAAGCAGACTAATGACATGGATTACTGGAACCATATCCTGTGCTCTAATGAAACCAAGAGACACTTATTTGGGTCAGATGGTGTCAAGGCTGTGTGGCGGCAACCAGGTGAGAAGTACAAAGAGAAGTTTGTCTTGCCTACCGTCAAGCATGGTGGTGGGAATGTCATGGTTTGGGGCTGCATGAGTGCTGCCGGCAATGGGTAGCTACAGTTCATTGAGGGAACCATGAATGGCAACATGTACTATGACATGCTGAAGCAAAGAATGATCCTCTCCCTTCAGAAATTGGGCCACAAGGCAGTATTCTAACATCATAATGACCCCAAACACACCTCCAAGACGAACACAGACTTGCTAAAGAAAGTGAGGGTAAAGGTGCTGAAGTAGCCAAGCCTAAACCCTAAACCCTATTGAGCATCTGTGGGGCATCCTTCAATGGAAGTTGGAGATGCGCAAGGTTTCTTACATCCACCAACTCTGTGATGTCGCCATAGAGGAATCAAAGAAGATTCCAGTGGCAATCTGTGAAGCTCTAGTGAACTCCATGCCCAAGAGAGTTAAGGCAGTGATGGAAAATAATGGTGGCCACACAAAATATTGACACTTTGGACACAATTTGTCCTTTTTTACTTAGGGGTGTACTCACTTTTGTTGCCAGCAGTTTAGACATTGATGTCTGTGTGTTGAGTTATTTTGAGGGCACACCAAATTTACACTGTTATACAAGCTGTACACTGACTACTTTACATTGTATCAAAGTGTCATATCTTCAATGTTGACCCATGAAAAGATGTAATACAATATTTGCAAAAAATGTAAAAGGTGTACTCCTTTTAGTGAGATACTGTATATGTACTACTATGTACCACTATGTGCCACACAAGAGATGCTTTTTTTTATCAGATCTCTGGAACAGCTCAGCAATCTGCTCATTGGATATAGAACATGAAGGTATACCACCTTAATGACCAACGCTAGTGCAGCATACAAAGACCCTTACTACATGGGTACCAGAAGGGTCAGATAGGATCTATTCTTTTTATTAATGACTTTCTAGAGGGCTTGGGGTATGCCCACACGACACATTTCAAAATACTAGTGAAATTCTGAATGCTAAAACCGTGTTGTCCGTTAAGTATTTTGACGTAGTTTTCAATGTAGATTTTAGGTTGTTTTTTTCTACGCATTTACAGTCAGAAAATTATTCCCATTTATCTCTATGGGGTTTTGGACATGGATCTGACATGGAAATGTTTGGGACAGGATTTTTAACCTAAAAAACGGTGGATGAAAACAAGTTTTTTGTGAAAACGTCGGTTTGAAATCGATCTCGAGAGAATGCGAGTTGAGGTCAATTTAGTTTTTGATGAATTTGAAAATTTGAATCTGCATCAAAACCTAACTGGAAATGCTTGCCATGTAGATTGACTCTTGCAGATAATACAAAGCTCTGAGAGGTAATTGACACAGATGAAGATTTGGTGAAGCTGGTGGCTTGGGTGGAGAAATAGCAAATTAGGTTTAATGTATAAAAATGTAAGGATTATGCACTTGGGCAGAGGGAAAAAAATGTGCAATTACATATTAAATCATAAAGAAATATTTGCAGATGATACAAAGCTCTTTGAGGTAATTGACACAGAGGAAGATTTGGTGAAGCTGGTAGCTTGGGTTGAAAAATAGCAAATTAGGTTTAAAAAATGTAAAGTTATGCAGAGGAAATAAAATGTGCAATTACATGCGAAATCATAAAGCACTGGGTAAAACTCCAGCTAAAGAGACTTGAGGATATTGGTGGACAATAAACTCAACTTTAGCAACTGGTGCCAAGCAGCTGCTGCCAAGGCAAATCAAATCATGTAATCTATCAAAAGTGACAGATGTTCATACTAAAACCTTGTCTCTATGCATATAATGCCTTTTCTCTATAAATATAACTTGTGAAGAGACATATAAGAGGGACATTGCTGAACCAGAATAGATCCAGAGGACGGAAATTAAGGTAATTAAGGGAATGGGTTGACTGCACTACTAATGGTGCTTTCACACAGTGCATTTTTGGTGCGTTTTTTATGCGTTTTTTAATGTGTTTTTTGTGCAGGAAGGCACAGAAATTAATGCTATACATAGCTACACAAAAATCACGTGATTTTTGCCGGGATTTTTGTGCAGCAATTTACAGCATTAATTGCTGTGCCTTCCTGCACAGAAAATGCATTAAAAAAACGCATCAAAAACGCACTGTGTGAAAGCACCTTAAGACAGGGCCTTTGTAATGTAGAAAAAACAATCTGAACGGCAATATACTTACAATAAAAATTTATGAACATGCAGTACAAAGACATTTCTAGTGTTTTTAACACCAAGGGCTGTAACCATGGTAATAAACATCCTCTAAGGTTTCACCATCATCAGATATGGAGATTTATTATGTGGCAGTGAGACTATGCCACATGATGTTATAATGGTTGATTTGTTGATCCAATTAAAGAGGGGTCTGACTGTATTTCTTTAAAAATTGGATTTTTTTTTTCCTTACAATGGAGCAATTGGCATCTGCCTTATACAGCATTTTGCATTCTTCTAGATCAAGGGTGTCAAACTTATTTTCACCGGGAGCCACATCAGCCTCACGGTGATGACTTTCCCCAGCCACGACTCGTCCCTGCAGAATTTACACTTCCCTATCACTTCGTACCTCTGATATGGGCTCCCCCAATAAGTAAGTAGTTAGTAAAGTTTCCTACCATTAAGTAGGTATATAGACCCCAGTAGGTAAATATATAGACCTACTGTAGGTAGGTAAAGTAGCTCCCTGTAGGTAGATAGGTAGGTTTACATCCTTGTGTAGAAAGTAGGTATAAATAGCCCCTGTAGGTAGCTATACAGCCCACTGTAGGTATATTTGCTCCCTGTAGGTAGCTATACAGCCCACTGTAGGTATATATATCTCTGTAGGTAGCTATACAGACCCCAATAGGTATTTATACCTCTTGCAGGTATATATGCCCCTTGTAGGTAGCTATACAGCCTCCTGTAAGTGTATATGCCCCCCTGTAGATAGCTATACAACCCCTGTATGTATATATGCCCTCTGTAGGTATACAGACCCCTGTAGGTAGATAGAACCCCTGTAGGTAGATAGGAGCCTTGTAGGTAGATAGGGTCTCTGTAGATTGATAGGGCTCCTGTAGGTAGATTTGTCTCCTACAGATAGATAGGGCCCCTGTAGGTAGATAGGACCACTGCAGGCAGATAGGGTCCCTGTAGGTATATATGCACCGCCAGGGTCCACGACAGGGGCCTGCCGCAGGCCAGATTTGCAGACAGGAAGCAGTAATCTAAGGGTCTGTCTACATGGCAAGCATTTCCACTATAAAACCATCCTTATAGACCTCAAGTGGAAATTCGTATCGTAGTCCACAAGACTCGGAATTTCTGAGGTGGGATTTCAAAGAGTTGTTTTCTTAAACTTAGAACATGCTCAATCTTCCACCATATTTTACAAAACGACTAAAAATGCACTATTGAAGTCAATAGGATGGCATGAAAAATGACCAGTAAGCTCTTAGCGTTTTTGGTTTGGAGTTTAGCATGGATCCGCGTCCAAAAACTCAATTGCTCTATGATGCAAACTGATTGAAGAACCAAATCCAAAAACCGCTTCAAGATTCAACTAAAATACACTCCAAAAAACAGGCCAAAAAAATGAAAAAACGAGTTAAAAACCTTGGCTTCTTGTGTAAAATACTGTTTAAATACTCATGGGACAATTATTTTGTTCTATGTTGTGTGGACATACCCAGGGCCGTATTTGCCACTAGGCACTTGTGGTTCGGTGCTTAGGGCGGTGCTTTGTGGAGGGCGGCACCAACAACAGAAATTTTTTTTTAACATTTTTCTTTATTTTGTGCTCCCATCCTCCCGCCGGACATGCTAGTAAGCATTCTGGTGGGGAGAGGGAGATGGATCTGTATACATGGCAGGCACTTAGTAGCGAGCAGGCAGCGGCACAGCACTTTCATGGCTGACGGTGTTCAGCACAGAGCGGGCAGCTGCAGCAATTTCCTCCTGATGGCATTGCTTTGTGCCTGTGATTGGTGGAGTGTCTGGCAGACTAAAAGCAACATTCTCAGAAGGATTAAACTACTGCCGCTACCCACTCTGTTTGTATACCGTCAGTGCCGTAAATGCTGTGCCGCTGCCTGCCCTGTACTAAAGAAGAAAACTCTGCCATGTGTACAGGTGCGGCGCAGGTCACCAGTAGTGGAAGTTATACACACTTTTTTTCTTATTATTATTATTTATTTTAAAGCGCCATTGATTCCAGGGCGCTGTACAATCGAGGGGTTACATACAATACATAAGTCAAACGAGTACAAAGATAAATGAACAATGAAAATTGGCACGACAGAGAGGAGAGAGACCTACCCGCGAGGGCTTACCATCTACCAGGTGGGGGAAAGAGACAGGAGGTGGGGGGCAGACATGTATGAGGGGAAAGTAGTGACAAGTTTAGTGAAGGTTGTAGGCAAGCCTGAAGAAATGGGTTTTCAGGTTACTTTTGAAGTTGGTGAGGGGGGGGGAAAAGTCTGATGTGTTGGGGCAGTGAGTTCCAGAGTGTGGGGGAAGCACAAGAGAAGTCTTGGAGACGGTTGTGTGAGGAGCTGATAAGGGGGGAGCAGAGGAGAAGGTCCTGTGAGGAGCGGAGATTGCGTGAGGGGAGATACCTGGAAATTTGGGCAGAGATGTATGGAGGAGAGAGGTCATGGAGAGCCTTGTATGTCATGGTTAGTAGCTTGAAATGAATTCGCTGGGCAATGGGAAGCCAGTGAAGGGATTGGCAGAGGGGAGAGGCAGAGGAGTAGCGAGGAGTGAGGTGGATAAGCTGGGCAGCAGAGTTAAGGATGGATTGGAGGGGAACCTGAGTGCTAGATGGAAGGCCACAGAGAAGGATGTTTGCAGTAGTCTAGGCGGGAGATGACAAGGGCATGGACCAGCATTTTTGTGGTGTCATAGTTGAGGAATGAGCGGATGCGAGAGATGTTTTTCAGGTGGAGGCGGCAGGCAGAGGCGAGGGTTTGGATGTGCGGTTTGAAAGATAGAGCGGAGTCTAGGATTACCCCAAGACAGCGGACTTGTGGGACCGGTGAAAGTGTAGAGCCATTGACTGTAATAGAGAGATCAGGGCAGGGGTAGAGTTGGACGGTGGAAAGATGATGAGTTCTGTTTTCTCCACGTTTTGTTTTAGGAGACGTGAGGAGAAGAAGGAGGAAATGGATGACAGACAATCAGGGATCCGGGAGATGTATAGTTGGGTGTCAGCTGCTTTTAGGTGGTAATGAAAGCCGTGTGAGGCTATGAGCTGACCCAGGCCGAGAGTGTAGATAGAGAAGAGTAGTGGGCCCAGGACTGACCCTTGTGGGACACCAACAGAGAGAGGCCGGGTGGAGGAGGTGGAGCGAGAATGAGAGACGCTGAAAGTCCGATCAGTGAGGTATGAGGAGATCCAGGAAAGGGCCAAGTCTGTGATGCCGAGGGAGGAGAGGATTTGTAGCAGGAGGGAATGGTCGACAGTGTCAAAGGCAGAGGACAGGTCTAAGAGGAGGAGCACAGAGTAGTGGCATGAGGCTTTAGCAGTTACTAGGTCATTAGTGACTTTGGTTAGGGCGGGTTCGGTAGAGATGGTGGGGTCGGAAAAACCAGATTGTAGCGGGTCAAGAAGAGAGTTTGTGGAGAGGTAGGAGGACAGCTGAAGATAGACGTGCTGTTCGAGGAGTTTGGAAGCAAAAGGGAGGAGTGAGATGGGGCGATAGTTGGACAGAGAAGAGGGGTCAAGGGTTGTTTTTTTTAAGATTGGAGTGATAGTAGCGTGTTTAAAGGCGGAAGGGAAGATGCCAGAGGTTATCGATAGGTTGAAGAGATGGGTGAGGGCTGGGATGATAGAAGCACTGAGGTCTGGGATGAGGTGGGATGGCAGTGGATCAAGACTACAGGTAGTGAGGTTGGATTTGGACAGTAGAGAGGAGAGCTTGTCATGAGTGACTGTGGCGAAGCAAGTTAAGGCAGAAGAGCAGGTTGCAAGGGTAGGGGAGGGTGGTGGGGACTGCGGGCTGAAGCTTTCTCTGATGTGGTTAATCTTTTGGAGGAAGTGAATGGCAAAGTCATCTGCTGAAAGGAGGGATGGGGGAGGAGGTGTAGGTGGACGGAGAAGAGAGTTGAAGGTTTTGAATAATTGTCTGGGGTTGTGAGACAGGGAGGATATGAGAGTGGTGAAATAGTCCTTATGTCGCCTCTCCCGCCGCTCTGCTCTGACAGCCTAAAGCTTGTTATAGCAGTCAATCAAGAGCGGTGGGAGAGGTGGCCTATCATTGATAGTGCAGGCTTTCCTGCAGTAAAATAAAATCAGCGCTATGTAGCAGTAGAATACACATAAACAAATCATTGGATGGCTGGTTTTATTTTGCTGCAGCAGAGCCGCACTGTCCACTACATGCTGCTTGACCCACAGCTCTGCTCAAGCTTCAGACTAGTAGTATAATGTTGTACCATGTTAGCCATAGAAAGTAGTAGAAGAGTGAAGAAATCAGGCGATACCTTTTAGAGGCTAACTGAGTATATTTGATGGTAAGGTTTCGAGAGTACTAGCTCTCTTCTTCAGACATGGTGTTATACAACAAACTGAAAATACATAGACTTTTTATACACAAAAGACATGGACCCTCAAAGGATCTTAGAATTCTTAAAAATGCAATATAAGCAGACAAGTCAAGAAATCAACAATCTGGAAACTTGTGAGGCATGACGGAGGGGTCAGTAATTCTTCGTCTTATCTCTTAGCCACCAGGTGTAATTTGTGGCTCTCACAGTTCACACATAGTTTGACATAAAGCTGGCATGGACATTTAATCCATTTTGCAGAGTTTGAAATTTTTGCATTAATTTAAATTCCCATTCCTTTCTCTCTCTCTCTGCGTCTTAAAATGTCCCATTAAAACCATAATCTTCAAATCTTCAGACTGTCATATTGACTACACTCATAGGAAAACTGCTCAAATAGTTATTGCCCCAAATAACATAAAAATATCATCCCCCACCACAGAACACAAGTATCTCCATCTGCTTATATTGTAATGTTCATCTATTTTAGTCAACTTAAAGAGGTTGTCTCACTACATTGATTCATCTTACCTCAGTCTTGTTTTCTTGGTTTCACTTTGAATTCAGGGGCATGTTTACTGGTTTCTACTAGGCAGCAGTAGAATCCAGATCTGTAGCTATAGCAACCAGTGCCCTCAGCCTATCAGGAGAGATTGAACAGGTCTGTAGCTATAGTGACCTGAGGAGCTGATGCAGCCCATACAAGAGGGGATATCTAGGAATAGGTAGGACACTGTTACTGGACACATATTGCAAAGTGACTTGTTTTTGCAAGATCTTTAACATAAAAAGCAATCCTTGTAGTGAGACAACCCCTTTAACCACTTAACCCACCTGAACGTATGGGTACGTCCTGGTGGCATTAAAGAGTTGTGTAACAGGATCGCAGCGTGATCCGCTGCGCCAGGTGTTAGTGGCTAATTGCAGCTAACACCTGGTGGTTACAGTGCAGGGGGGCAGCATCACCCGCCCGCACTGTTTAACCCTTTAACCCTAAATGAATGAAAAAACAGTGCCGTGCACTATTCTTCACTCTGGTCGGCGTCCCTGGAGCGTAACTGCAGGGATCCGATGCCTGGACATGGCAGCAGGAAGCCTTCTGAAGGCCTCCATCACTGCCATGTTCTCGTTTGTCCCACTTCCGGCCCTAGGCAGGAAGTGGGGAAAACGCCATCTTGGTACAGCCTAATGCATTGTCAACAATCGCGCCTGCTAGTGGTGAAGCGCCCTAGGGGAAATCAATGTTAAAGTAAAAAAAATAAAAGTTTTAAAGAATAAAAAAAAAAAAGTATCAAAAGTTCAAATCACCGCCTTTTCGCCGTTTTACAAATAAAAAAATAAAATAAAAAAGTTACACATATTTGGAATTGGCGCGTCCGAAAAAGTCCGATCTATAAAAATATAAAATCATTTATCCCGTACGCTGAACACCATAGAAGAAAAAAAATTCCAAACGCCAAAATTTCGGGGTTT